>DWLR01004197.1:0-12418 GCA_018246295.1 Papilio alexanor hazarajatica
TAAGGCCTTTACTCAGCTATGTGCTTATTACTTTGTAGAAATAAGCGCTGATATTCTGCAAAAGCCTTTGCGTAAGTACGTCAGTTGCAGCAGTAAATATAAATAATATAATAATAATATAAAGCAGTAAATAAAAACAATTTGTCGTACATATAAATGAATGGATGGAAACACCAAAAATCTTCAGCAGCAAACAATACACTAAACTGAGAGGTTATATACTTATATAACGACAGTTGTAGGCCTGCTTGGTGATAGCACGGTGAAGTTTTATCGTTTACGTCTCAACAAAATCACTAAACGAGTAAGTTATTTAGCGCCGTAAATATTCCGATGGAGCCCCTGAAATGTTGCGTATTTAAACAACTTAATCTTGTAATAATGATGGAAACAAAAACATATCAATTAAAAAAGAATTATGACATTATATCGATAAAAAGTTAAAAGTTCTGAAGTCATTAGAGGCTGAATTGTATACAGATTATAATTTGCAATTTGAATAAATAAGCATTCGGTATCTTAAACCATAGGGTATATGCAAAGATTGCGAACCTCAGTGTGCCACAGTCTGTGTACGCCTCTTGCTTCTTCTATCTTTATAAAATTACATCGAAACGCTCGATGGTAGGAGTAACGTTTGCTCTTAAATGTGTCTCTTAGGTCTTTCCTTAATTCGCCAATCTGATCGAAACAAGTTCGTCTACGATCTTGCCTGCAGTGCCTCACTTGCGTAACATAAATTTTCTTGCTTTCACCATACTTTTCCCATACAAAGCCATTTTTAATCAATCATAACATCATGATCACACTTTAGGCCGACAATTTAATTACTTTGTCGTCGATTGCGCAATTACTTGGGTAATAACTTTGTAAGTTACAAAGGAAGGTTGAATAGGCTAACGAATGAATTTGTGTAAGCACTAATTTATTCACTATAAAAACTATCCCATCGGGTATGTTAGCTTGTTGTTTCCATCTACAAACATACAAAATTTTGAATACATAGATACACATATTAATATATGTGTACCTATACGTAATAAACTAGTATGGGATCTATATACCTTTAAAAACTGTTTTCCAAACGTACTTAAATCGAGTTCAATCGATTATAATTTAATGTTAACCAGTCAACTAAATTTTAATTGTTTTATATTCCAGAAAAGTCATTATTAATTTAACAAACCAATTTAGTCTAAAATTAGAGACTCTTTTTAAATATCTCTTGACACGTATTCACCGCGAACAATTCAACTGTGGAGCGGCCACCTGCTTTTGTACACGGGCTTTAATGAAATTTCAGTAGTCCGATTTAATTGGTCCGAAAGAGCCGACGGTTTGTGCACAGCTTCTGTTGATTGCCGGTCGTTAAAATTTCACACGGAGGAATGAGATGACTGTGCACAAACCGCCTATTGTATGACCGTTACTTTCATTTTTTCCACATAAATATTGAAGATGTTGTTTAATTACTTTTTGTACGGTATATATAATTATATCAACAGACATATTACAAGATGTAAAAGATTCTGGAATGTTGGCCATTTACAGAACGACGTAAGGTCATTATCATCATCATCTCACTGCGTTAAGTCCTGTTTCCCCTTTTTTCCCGACTGACAGGAGGGTAGTGTTTTTGGAAGGTATGTTTTTGCCTGTTGTTTCTTTGTCATTCGAATCTTATTCTTCTCCGAAGTGCCATATAGTTTATTTCTTTTTTTTTCTTATAAAATTAGTTATTGCTCGTCGTTTCTTCTTTTTTAATTGTCTTTTCTTGTTAACAACCAAGCCGTCACGGTAGTCTGACCGTCTGATGACACATCTGACAGCATTAATTTTTTTTTATTTATATGACTTGAATAAAAAAATTAAGTTTTGTCCCCCGGGAACGAGCGGCGCGGCTCCGGCTCCTAAAGTGACGTCACTTTTCGAATAATTATGTTATATAATTCTACGTAAAGATACAAAGTTACATATATATATAGTTACCAGCTGTTACAGTCGGCTTCGTACGCATTCGTTTATTTCCCTTGGTAGAAATTTTTGGGCTTGATTTCGTGTATACGTTGGAATTATAAGTAGCTAAGCTAGCTGCAGCCCGCGACTTCGTTCACATGGAAACAATCGTGTATGAAAAGTGAATGCCTGATTAAAATGTGATCAGTGTGGCTTCTGGGCCACTGGATTATAATCTATTTCTGCGCCGAAATTCATCAACATTCGTCCAGTCGCTGACAATCTTTTACTTGTCAATAACGTTTATAAATAAAATAAATACACTATTTTTTATTATTTTCTTAGAGCCGTAGTATTTTTATTGTATAAACTTGATTCATTTATAATATGTTGTTAATAAGTTGTAACATTTACTGTTCACAATAGTAAGAACGGCCGCTTCAGTGCTCTGGTCGCAAAACGGAAGATTTAATTGGAGTGGGAAGAGGAACGCGAAGTTGAATTTACCGAGTACTCTTTTAAAATGGCTAATAAAGCGTCAAGTTTTTCTTTCCGGCTTTTGCTAATGGAAGAAAGTTTATTTTATGTCTTTAAAAATGTCTCCTATAATAATTTAAAAACTATTTGAAAACGAATAACCCCTGATATATAATCTCGATGTCTGAATATTTTTTAAAAGCACTGGATGAAATCTTGTCCATTCTACTCCTGACTTGTATTATTACTAAGTTTTTTTTGTGTTGTATTGTTATACTCTTGTTTTTTTAATCAACGGTATTTATTTAATAGCAAAGTTGCAGGAGCGAAAGTTATATTGGAAGAACATATATGTGTAAACTTTATTCATTTTACAATATATTTTCGAAACTAAAAGATGTAATAAAATAACACACTCGAATGTCGTTATCAATAAATCAGTTATTTGTACGAATCCTTTCCGTAGCCTAGAAATCGCGGCAGCTACATAGCTCGGAAGACAAACTACAATGTCGTCGACTGTTCCACAATGTTTATTTACTGAAGTCAGTCTATTTTAGTACAACTTGGTTTTTGTTTTATGTAAATCTTTGCAAAGAACAAATATTTATCTCTCAAATAACAAGGAAATTTATTGACTCAGTAGTGACTTATGAGAATTAATTTAAAAAAAGGGTTATGGGTACACGATATAACGCGATCTGTTAACCATTTACAACACCACGTGAACTGCAGTTGCGTTGATTTTTAAACTTACGGTCTATTCTTGAAGTCTAAGTCTCATCGGGTTGGAATACCCCTGTATGCAGTATTGTCCAGATAATTAAAACCTTTTTCATTTTCTCTTCTCTCCTTTTCCAAAAAGGTTTATGACAATATATTAACATGTTGGTCACTTTTTACTATAAAAAGATATTCTTAATTTTAATCAAGAGATAAGTGCCTATCTCATCATCTATGTACATGAGCATAGGGAACCTGTCTCTCATACCCTTAGTAAATTTACAATCTAGAACACTAAAAAAAGTAAAAAGGTTTTTAAGAGCATCGTTCATTTTTACTTAGTAGAAAATGTTACAAATGTTTTTTTTTTAACAGAACTATACGCTTTTGGACGCCAAATATGAAGAGTCTTAACGAGGGAGCCACTAAAAAACTAAAAGAAGTCTGCGACAGCAGATTGCGCTACTGTGTAAGGTCAATGCACAAGAATCGTATAATTTTCTTGACAGTGCACCGTTCTTTGCGAGATAGAAGAAAATATAGAAAGGGCAATCGTGTTCTATTTTAAAACATCTTGTTGAAAGGAAATGTAATTCAAATTTTCTTGTTTAAATGTCAAGATTTTTTTTATCTTGTTTGTCAATATCTCATGCAAAGAATAAATATTACGGTACGATGAAAGGATGAATAAAGCCGAGGTGTTAAGATTCAAACAAATTCTGTTTTCAAAGATTAAAGGATTTATGAAAATAAAACATTAAAATAAAATTAATATAAATTCTTTAATATCATATTTTAATCATCATCACTGGCATCTTCCTTAGTATTTATTATTAAAGAATTGTACTTATTTAAATGATACTATTTAAAGTACTTAAAAACATTGTACATTTTTTATCCTTTTCATTACCTAATCTCTTTTATTTTTTACAAATATGCGACGTATTCATCTTTTAAATGTAATTCAGTTAATACACAAAGGAGAGGGCACAACCGTTGCCTTCGAAAGTATGCCTTCAACTGGTCATGGTCATTATGAACTTAACTTTCTAATTAGGAACGATTTGATTGGTTACGCGGCGGGACTCGGACGGCAGACAATGATGATTCGCTACTTAACGCCAACAAACTATACATAGTTTTAATATACGACAGTTAACTATCGAGTAGGTTTTTTTAGTATTTCTCTACATTACATATTTGTCCCTGCAATAAAACTTGGTAGGCACAAATCCTGTGCCAAAATTTCACCCAGTTTCTTAAGTGAGCAGTTCGATCATTCTTTTATTCGGTTGTGTACATTAGACGGACATAAAACCTAGTTTTATTGTCCGACGTCTAGTCTTTACTGCCTCGACTTCTCGTAACCAAAATTTTTGGGTAAAATTGATTTTCATCTTAAATTAGTCTATCTTGTACATTTATTATCCGCATTTAAATAATATAAAGGTCAAAGTTATGATGCTCATTACAAAAGCTATAATAATATCGATACAATTTCTATAAGAAATTATTTTTAAGATCTTATCAAAAAATTACATTACCACTGGAAAACCTACCTTATGCAGGTTTTATTTTAATTTATATTAATGGATTAAGATATATCCTTATAAATGGATTAAGGTGAAATATTTGCTTTTAAATTTAGTGAAAGCTGATATAGGAACACTTTGGGATTGTAACTCCACCTGAATGAGGTTAACTCGACTACGGAATTTAATACACGCGATATCTGTCTAGACATTAGACCTTTGCTGTCTAGACCAAGTTTGTATTTGCGTCTGATTTCGTCGGTTACGGTGTGTCGAAGGACTATCAAATTACGCCGTAAAATGTGACCCTTAAAAATCCGATTTCCATCAAACGGTCATTTGTATAAAAATCCGAATTCAGAAATCAAAACTCTGAGTTCCAGCCCTCGGTCACATGCGTCATGCATGTTTCACCGATCAATTGTAAACTTCGTCAGTTTATAATCGTAATAGGCATACCACGTGCATTAACTCTCAGCAAAATGTGAACTGGACGAATTCTTGACAATTTGACGTGTCGCGCCAAGCGGTACACGACGACTTCGTAAACATGAAAAGGAAATTTAAATAATATATAGTATTCACGAGGCATCGTAAAAGAGCAAGCCTAAGATTCTTGGTAATTAGATAGTTTCAGAAATATTACTAAAATTACTATTGCATCTACACTACACACTACACTATTAATCCTGTGCGAAGTGTCATGATGGGATTCTCGTCAACGACTACGGCGATTTCGTAATTGAAATAAATTTGAAATATTTCGTATATTATTATATTTCGATTTCGTAATTATAACAATTTGTCGGATACGTGTGAATGTCAGAATGAGGATCGGTCTTTTTTAGCGAATACGAAATGGGGACTCGCAACATAAGCCAAAACCCTTGGATCCCTTTGCATCGGATTACAATTTTCAATGGAAGGACATACAAAATATATGTACCTATAGCCAGATTTAGACGAATCTATGCACAGAGCACTCAGTGTATACACCGAGCGTCTTTATATGAAGGTGAGTGTATTCAATTATGAAATTTAATGCGACCCAATAACTAATATCTCATCAGCGACTGAATACGTTGTATTATGTTCCGAAATCTAACCACCTGGCACCGCGTTTCTATGAGTTTCCTAGAGCTAGGAGACTTACTTACCAACGCTGAGTCTTATCTCTTTGGAATGGTTCATTAAGTGAGTATAGAAATACAGTAAAGAGCAGCCAACGCCGGTAAATCTAGCATTAGAATTCATACGTACATATCTTGTTTTTTCTTTTATTGGATTAATTTTTTCTAATAAATACTCAAAATTTTCATATTTCATTCGATCGCAGTTTTAATAAGCTTGATGATTTTCTGTGCCTAACGCATTCAGCGATCTATGGTAAACTTATAATACTTTCCTTTTGTATGAACTGGTGTACCTAAATGCTTCTTTTGCTTTTTGGTCGTGTTTTTTTTTTGTACTACAATACAATATAGAATATTGCGTATGAATAGCTGAGACACAATTTCTTTAATTTTTTTTTTAATTTCTTTGGCATTTAGGTATATTGCAATTTTTGTCGTAGTCTAAACTTAGCTTTAGAGTTCGTTTAACATCGGGTGTAAATAAAAAGGACAAGATCGTATAATAAACGTAACAACGCCTTGACCTAAACTAGTTAGTGAGTTATGGTGAAGAAGTTTCTGTAAAGAGCACTTGACGAATGGCCACCCTAAAACGTTGAGGTGGTCTCTTCTAAACAAATGATTATTAAATAAAATAGAAAGTCAAAAACCTAACATTTTATTTAGTGCAGAAATGCGAGACCTGTTCATTTCCTACTTGGCATGATTCTGTAATGGGGTTTTGCTTTAAATTATTCTACCATTGTCTAATAAGACAAGTTTTAGACGCGTATGGCAATCGATGTTATATGTCTGTTTTATTACTTATGGATTGTTAACTAATGACGAGAAAAAAAAGAAAATAATGTATTGCAGCATTATAATTTAAATTAGATGCGACAGAGGGTAGTTACCTGTAATATTTTTACATATTAACATGGCCGCGCCCTAAAGAAGCTAGAAAATCATTACCCAAAGGCCTTAAGGTAACGAGAGTGAATGCGATATTGCGCACGATTTCAAAATCATAGATTTGGTGACGTTACACATGCGTGCTTATGAAATATAATCGAAATTAGCGTATTGCTTTTCACTTCCCTTAATAATATAAAAAATATTATATATTTTAATTACAAAAACAATATATAAAAATTAATATTACTGAGCCATTTTATAGTAGATATTATTAAACACGATAATTAATAAATAACACTTGACAAAATCTACGTACTTTGACTAAAAGATTACGCATTTTTTCATAAGCTCAAAGACTATTTATAAAAAAATGCATAAATCAAAAATCTTCTAAATGGAAGACGCCATAACAAAATTAAGTGATAACGTCTATATCACTGATATAGACGTTATTGGTATTATACGACTTATTTTTCTTTTTTACTTTTGATTCACGCAGCATCCTTTCGTACACTCAAATCTTATCACACCGATAACTAGTGATTAGATATAAAAGAAAATATGATCTTGTTTTAACAAGTTCATTACCGCGTTTTAGCCGTGTTTACAGTCGCCATTTAGAACAGAAAAAATTAAATCTAGGTTACTAACTTTACATCTCAACGCAGAAAATTCTAAATTCAAAATAAAATAATGTAATTCGACTAGCAAATATAATAATGATACTGCTTCTATTGTTTCCATTCTTATTGATTTTTTTTTATTAAATTTTGTTAAGTGATGAGTTTGAATCAAAAATTTAGTTGACAATGGTTAAAACGTATGGCACTGTACTAACCTGCTTAACGATCAGTCTGGCGACCCTTGGGCTAGCAAATGTGACAAACCCGTAGCATTTGGAGACGCCAGCTCTATCGTAGATCACCCTCGCCGCCGTTACCGTCGCGAAGCCCGAGAAAAACTTCCATAGATCCTCGTCAGTCGTCGTCAAAGAAAAACCACCCACGAAAATTCTATTATGAATGACGGTCCCGAATTTAGGAGCATCGGAAGGTGGGAGGGTATCATCCGTATCATCCTCGGGAGAATTCAACAAAGCCTTCAGCTTCTCATGTGGATCCGTACTCTTTCTATTGTTCGCCGTATTTTCTTCTACCATGTGTGCACAACTCGCCGATTCGCTACGTATATACCTTTTAGCATTGCCTTCCATTTTACAGTCTTCCATTAAAACATGTTCCCTTGTTTACTAAACTAAAAAAATCTAGCGGTAACTAAACGAGCACTAATGTTCAGACGAAAAAACAACTTGGACTGGCTTTACGCGGCGTAATATCGATTTTGCCGGTACTATGGCGTTATATAGATATATTTTATGTCTTGCGCCGTAACCGTGTACGCGCTCTGACAGATTCTCGACTTGCTAAGACAACAATGCGAGAGATAAGGGTGTGTGAATTGGGATTTTAAAGATACGCACTAAAAATAGTGTTTGAGCTATTGTCGCCCGCTATTTTTACTGGTCGAGGTAACTAGGCCATCGGTTTATACGTACTACGTAGTGCATATTCCAAGTGGTTCTTATCTCGATTATTTAGTTACGGTTTGGAGCGCAAAGATGGCGCTGGTTGTAACGTCTTTGTTCAAATTGATGTAATCATGTGAAACAAATTCTAATTAAATTTTGTAAGAGTAACTTGTAAGATAATTTAGTGTATTACTTTTCTAACTTTGAGAGGTTTTTTTGTACGATTTTACAGCACAAACCGGCATCTTATAATGAATAACAGGTAAAATTAGAAATACATCTGAGAACGTTTTTGTGTTCGTGCCGCATGTTTACAGGATTGAGCGTGATTGTACGAAGTCAGCAATTGATGACTTTTCACTTTTGGGCCCCGGATTAGGTATCTGGAGAAATGTGTCATCTTTGGAATGGAAACCATAAATTACAAAAGTCTTCTGAATAATTAAACACTTCTCAATTTCTTATTCATTTTAACCATACTGCCAATTTGGTTAAAACAGTCTTAGTATGAGAAGCTAAGAGCAGTTGAAAATATTTTTTTAGCCGACTGACAGAAGTATATATATGACAGAGGTACTAATGTATTTCGCGGGTATGTATTTTTGTATGAATATACGTGTCATGGAATGGACGTATCTTCTTGTAGTCTAAACGTTTAGACCGATTTTGAAGAGGGAGGGATCATTCGATTCGTCTTTTTCCCCGGTGTGTTATAGCAAAAGGCGGGATAATGATTTTTTACTTTATAATTTTTTTTTCTTTGTTTGTTCAAAATAAACATAAAATAATAAATGCTTTAACATCTTCACGTCTGTAACATTTGTGTTATTGAAAGTAATCGATCAATTTAATGGATTTTTAAAGTAATCAAATTCCATATATGAAAACTGTCCAATAACGAATACTCAACAGCTAAATAATAAAATGAAAATTGTAGAAAGTATCTCTTTTCGTCTACAAATAATAAATCTCTATAAATTACAATTTCTATTTTTGGAAGAAAAGATAATAAGACATTCGTAAAACAAAAGTACTCTTAAAATATTGGTATCAGCAGAGCACACAACGCATATTATAATAAAACCTCCGACAGAAGATAACACAGATTTCTTGGTGAAAATTAGTTTCTTTAAATAATTCACTTGATCTGTAGTTGAATATTGCATGGAAAACATTTTTTAGTAAAAATACTTCATAGCTTTATGGTAACTTTAGCTTAATGTCAGTGCAACACGTCAAATGTCAAAATCTGCAAGTGTGCAAAACTTTGCAAGTGTGTGCCTGTGTAGCGTACGATTAATCCACTTGTGTCAGAGTTAACTTTATTTTTATTTGTTGTGTTTACGGTATCGGCGCCTGTATTTAATGATGTATTTATGTTTTACTTTAGTGCAAAGGAACAAATAAAGTGTAATTTTATCTTGGTTTTGAAATCCTTTATAATTGTGTTTGATAAGTAAGAAACTATATTTTCTAATCGGATTTTAAGATTATTTTGCTACCATTAGTGTGAGTATTATGCTTTTACCTTAATTTAAATATTACACATTGTATTAACAATAGTTATTAGACCGTTCAGTCGAGTTTTCGACAGTGAAGGTGCAACTGGTTAGAGGTGCAAGACTAGAAAGTTATTTCGATTTTTCATCTTACCTTCGAATGTGCTTAAAAATGTAAATAGAATTGGATCTGTTTTAATATAAATCGTTGTATATTAGATTTTGTACCTATTGACTTTAATATGGGATAGATGAAACTGTTCTGAACAAAAGTTTGATTATTGTGCATGGATTTATTGGTATGTTTCACGACGGACACACACAAATCTATGGTTCAATAACTCTAATAATCGGAAACATCTTAGGTCCCTTAATAAACCCTTGATCTTACTCAAGTTAAAAGGTTTATTAAGAGACTTAAGATGTCTCCAATTATTGCTATACAAAACTTCACGGTTCATTGTTACTACTTTATATTAATCTAATAATCAGACTAATATCGATAAGGTACCTTTTCAATCATGTCATCTTTCATTCCATGTATTACACATATAAATGCTGGCTTTTCATGACACCTCAAGAATAAGGGCTTGTAAAACAATGAAACTTTTTGCATGCTAGACTGAAAGACTAAATAAAATAAAATAGAAAATTTACAAGTAATAGATAATTTAAAAATCCAAAAAACTCAAGTAACTATTATTATCATCATTTATTAAATCATTAAATTATCTATGACACTCCGAGTATAAATAAAAAGCCAATGACACACGATTCTTTAAAATTAATTAAAGTTAAGTCATTTTGGCCACATCATATCACAATGAAATGAACACACCAAAAGTCCTGGAGAAAAATGTCTCATCTGTGTTATAGCTGTTCCACAGCGCAGCTGTTCATAAGTAGTAATCAGCTGTATTTCTAAAACAGATGACTGATGACAGATACAGCTGATACAATTATCAATGTGGAACCAATGTTCTGTAAGCATTCTTGCATAATATGAAAACATTGAATGTGCATTTACAAAAAATAATTAATCATAACTTTGAATAGCTGTCCTGTGAAACAACTATCATACAGATGAGTCTTTTTTCTTCATGACTGTGGGTATATTAATAAACATATTCATGCGAAAAACATTAACCCCTTCCAAGTTGGGTACTTATCCTGTACTTAATATATTGTAAGTGTAAAATTTATCACATATTTGAGCTTTATTTATTCATAGTTTTTGATCCAAGTTGTCTGTCATAACACTTAATACTTACAGATTGTGTTGTAAAATCAATAAATATTAATTATAATTAAAACAAATATGTTATATTCCATTTCTATTAGAGCTCTGAATCATACATGAGATGACATCACCTCACAGGGGAAATCCACAATAAGTTTGTACAACGCTAATAACAAGTCTCTAGGCCTCTCTTGGGTAGATAGACAAATATAAAAATATACACAAATAAGTAACTCGCTGATTTCCAGTTTGTTCCATCTGAGATGCCGGAACTCTCTCTGGTAGCACTTGGGTATTGCTACCGAGGGGGTTAAGTCAGTCAAGTCTCACATAACCTTGTCTTTGCCCTAGAAGCAAGGTCTTCTCTTTCTAATTCTAATCTTTTGAAGATTTCCCCCTGATATCTGAAAAAAAGATTACTCGCTGATAGAACAGCTTTCTAGGGGTAAATGAATTCAAAAATCAACTCTGTAAATGAGTTAATCAGGAACAAATAAATCTTTTCTATTTGTAATATTAATAAATTAAATTTTTTACTCTTTGTCTATTTCATAAGATACAGATCAATTTGTTTTTATTCACTTAAAATTAATTAATTAGTTAATTAAAAATAATGATCTTTCGAAATGAGATAAATAATAATTTTTCCATGATATTTGGGTTTGATTCTCTACCAAGATGATTTTTTTGTTTTTCTTATATTAATTATTTGGGTTATTAATAGTTGAATAGTCCCTGTATGTTTCATCAATGCATTTTGGGAGGCAAGTTTGTGAATAGAAGTGATTGCTGTCTCACTCTAACCAAGGAAGTTTGAAATAGAATTCTAAATTCAATCATATACAATTTATATAAATTCACTTCTTACTGATTTCCATAGGGTATATTTCTAACACCCAGTTTGATGCTTCTTCTACGTCTTTGCATACAAGCTTGTAAGCTACTCCCAATATAGCCTTTCTTTACTATGTCACTGGTATGGTCAGTATTAGTTTGACTTTATTAACCAACTTCTAAAAAAGGAGAATGTTTACAATTCACTTGTTTTTTTATGTTTCTTACCTCAGATCTTTGACATTTATTAACTGATTATTTATTTTTTTTTGTTAGAAAGGGGTCATTTGCAAGTGGGTCCACTTTAATTTTGAAGGTCATTGAACCTTGGGTTAAGAAGATATACTGAAAGTTGACATATTGGTAGACTTAAGACAAGCCCTGTTTTGATTTAATGAATATATAATAAAATGCACCATGACTAAAAATTATTTATAAATAATGGTTGTACACATATTTGTTTAAAATTTTCCTCCAAAATTTCCCTCCTGCTGTTGACTTTTTTTATTTATACCGGAGATTTTATTTCATTTATCGTTTAATAGTTCAGTCATAGAATTGAACTTTTTGATATATATATATATATATATATATATATATAT
>DWLR01004198.1:0-12417 GCA_018246295.1 Papilio alexanor hazarajatica
TATACTCTTCTTTGTAGAAGTTTATTGGCGGTAATGGATACTTTTTAAGCCCTTAATCACTTTTACTAAGAAATTAGATGGAAAGAAAACGAAAAATAAAAAAAATATATTTTTTCACAATCCCTTTATTTACATATATTGATATAAATACGAATGTTACATAAAACTCATTTCACTCATTCACATATTTCGGTATTGTTATTCATTGTGTGAAAATACAGTAATTGATTTGTCACCATGTCAGATCTGTCACCGCAGCTGTAGTATTTGCGGTTATCAATACAAGCTTATACATGCGATGCAATCCAATCATAAGTCGATTGCTTTGAATTTGATTTTCAATGACATTGAAAATTGCCACTCAGATGTTATAAGGTTGAATCGCTGCGCAATAACCGTTTCGACCTATACAACCTGTTTATACATAATTGAAATTTGACTTATATTTATAGTTCTTGTATATTAAAATGTCGCAAATTCATAAATTAGCCGTGACAGTACTAATCCCAGAATCTTGTAGTAAATAATTTTCTAAAATTGCAACTGTGTGCCATTGTATCTCTCAAGAGTTGCCTTCATTTTATGAATCTGATAAGCTCGTTTATAACTTGATAGTAACTGCGAGACAGTACGCAACTGAGGGAGATAATTTTTAACCAATATATCTATTGGATGCTTGCTTTCAACATAAATATATCGGTTAAAGTGGTTAGGATTTAGATTAAGTAGCTATATTTATGGCTATTTTTTATTGAAATGAGCATGTTGCTTACTTTTTGTTCAGTGACTACCACTATTCAAAGACATTTGAGACATCAGGAGAGTTACAGATACAGTATCAGTGTTTGTATAAAGAAAAAGAGGCGACTGAATAAATAATAGTAGAAAAGGAAGGGGCAAAAAGGGCCAGTTTGGCGCAAGTAATACCGCACTCAAAAAAAGATTAAAAAATAAAATTTGATAACTTGTATTCAAAGGTGTTCCATGGCGCGGCACGTCTTGTCCAACCTGGTTCCGCGACATCCGCCAATAACCCAGCAAACCACCCGTTGAATCACCCGCCGAGCCACTCGGCCGTGCGTCGCGCCTTCAACGCAGATATCACGAAGGATGCGAAGTACAATGTACGTATTATCTTTTAATTTGATTAGGAACTATACGATATAACTTCACAGTTTATTTGTCAGTGAAGAAGATTCCTAGCTCACTACATTTTTTCTTTTCGAGTCTTGATTTGTAATATAGTAAATTTTACTAGACAAGAATTTTATTTTACTATTTTCACTATTATTTAAAATTTACTAATACAAGATTGCGAATACATTCTGTGTTAACCTCAATTGTATTTAAAAGACCCGAAATATTGATTGATACATTAAGAACTTTGCTAATATTGACGTATCTGGTAACAATGTAGAATCATAGAATGAAAATAGTAAAAAAAAAACAGAAATACTCCCTTAATATCCATTTATCTTATTTTTCTTTTTTGGATATTAGATGTACAGATATGATAAATTAATAGAACTCGATGTCTATATGTACGAGTATGTAATAATATTTTAAATAAGTGCTTGTTTCCGATATAAATAAAAAAAACATGATCCCTCATGATTCCGTTAGTGTGACAGATTTGGGTATATCTCATTTCCGTTCATAATAACCTCACTATATGTCCGTATCGATCTGACCCCTCGATAGTTCCAGTTTCAGGCTCCTCTTAGTAGGTTACCAGGTATTCAGGTCAAGCGGCCAATGTTCGAAACAACGGACTTGTAATTTGTGCTTGAGTTGAACGGAGTTAAAAAGGAAAATCTACGGTAAAGTCTCTAATTAGCGATTGAAGTTCTAGAAAATTTAAATTTAAATTATTTGTGAGTTAATTTTTAACTAAAATAATAAGCATAAGAATATTCCATAGAATACGAAACACAAAATTAACTTATGTCGAAAATATTTAAAATAAACATAACTTCAAATGAAAAAGGACACATACATATGTAATAAAAAGATAAAAAAAAAGATTTTTTTCGTAGATTTTTTTAAATCATGCAACTTTTAATAGAACAATTTACAAATATTGTTTCTATAGCTCCTAAATATTTTCACATATTACATAATATTCACAAATAACCAAATTCATCTTTTTATACTGGTATTTTATCCATGAGTCGTTTCAAATTAAAACACTTTCTTAAGTTCCCTGGGGAATTGCCACACATTAATAACATTTTAGAACAAATAAAGCTCTATGTTACAATGTTCGCAAACTCATTTCTTGCGTTGTGACATGTCATTTCCTGGCTTCTCTTTTCTGTGTGTGCATTAATGCTGCTTCTAACCTAAAAGGTATAATTCTATAGAACAAATCGTAACAGAGCAGTGTGTAGTAAATCCACTTTAAGTTGGACAAAGTCAAAAGTAAAGAGTAATGCGTCAAACAGCTGCATACGAATAAAGGAGTGGTTAAATTAACTTATCGTAATATTACATGGAGAGGAAAGAATTATTCCTTTGTATGGCTAGAGATAACAGTAGAGACCTTCGTCAATTAAAAAAAAATAGTACAATTATATTGTGAAATACCTAAAAACGAATAATAGAGAACAGTAGAGAAAATGATGAATACAAGTTTCACCTGTGAACCTGATACTTTTTCTTTGTTTTTTCAATAATTTACAAAAACTACTAAGACGAACAAAATTTAAATTGCATGATTAAATTATAGCTAGTTTTATTTCATCATTATATTTTAAAGTGAACTATACTCGCTCCTCCCGCTCAATGTGGTGCTATTTAACATATAAGAACGGCTACTACTTCGTCTTCAAATGTGCCCTTTCACTTTATGTTACGTATAAAATTAGAGCAGGTGTTCACGTGTTGCACCTTTACAACTTTATTTACATAAGGAAAGAAAGGAAAATAACTGTCAAGCCGGGGGAATATTTACGTATGACATTTATTTATTTATATGATAAATAATTAGCGTACTGTAATTACGTACGTAGCGTACAATAATTATTGTTATTGAAAATAACGCTATCGTAATATAGTATTGCTATTGTATTGTGTTGTAGAGTATTTTATTGTATTACGCAGATGGAGCGCTACTCGTCGTACCCAGGCGTTCAGTACTCTCCCCTGGACATGGCGGAGTATGTGTTCTGGACGGGCGACGAACGCGGCGTCACCACTGCCATTGAGGACTTCCTGCAAGAGGGCATGGTTTGTAGTCTACAAATAACATTTTTAATCTGTTTTATTAATTTATTTTTATTACATATTAAATATTGAAATTGATTCAAGTCTAAACTAATGACTATAACAAGCAGTTTACTATTTTTAAATAATTAATATTACAAATTATTTATAAAAAAAATTATAAATGTAAAACATACAATTACATACATACATATAGATATATGTAATGCTTACACAATTTTACGTTTTGTTTAAGGCTCTTAGCTTTTAAATAAGGGTCAAATCTATTTCTATAATAGATAGGGGCGCCTACGGCTTGTTTATAGCTTATAAGTAATTAAGTACGAACTTTAATCATACTTCGTCTCTTTGATATAGAGAATGAGAGACGTACTAATGGATACGAATTATATTGGAATGCTTTCTGATTTATATCTTTCATTGTCATTTATATTTATTTTGCGTACTGTTAAGAATTTCAATCAACTTTAATTATTTCCATTTATTTAAAAGTTATTTTACTGAATAGTTTTTTTTTAAACTTTGTTACATTTTACTTTCTTGACTTGTTTACGCAGTTGTTATAAAGTCTTAAAGAAGCGAATCGAAACATGAAGTAACATAAAGTATAAAATATGTATGTAAGCTCAGTATTTAATGGTACAAATGTACGTAATTGATTTGTACATTTACATGGGCTTTTATTTTACCGATGTATGTGAAAAGAAACGTTAGGATCACACGAAAATGGACCATTTTTTTTATGCAGATGACTAAGGAAGAAGCGCTCAACTTCTTGCAAGAGATCAAGTTGAACATTGAATACCTGCGCACGCACTATGCGCAGAATGTCCGCGCGGCGGAGGAGGGCGCGCAACAGGAGCGGCTGAGAAACATTATCATGGAACAGAACGCCAAGGTATGCCACAAACAAACGTAATGTAATCCAGTTACGTAAGTCCGTTATGTAATAACGGACCTACTAATTTCCTTAAAACTGTGTAAACAAACATTACAATAAACTACAGTGGATCCCCGGTAATCCGGCCCCTGTCTAATCCGGCACCCCTTTAATCCGACATGGTCTCTATTATTTATTATTCAATATTTTTGACAATCTTTGCATATATGACATATAGAATCCAATCATTGGATCTGTAATTTGTCGGATAACAAGGTACCCTTTTGTAAAAATTTCTGCCTTGCAAAATGTTTGCCGGAGGTCAGTTAAATGATTGCCAAGTACAGGGACGTACCGTGATATAATAAAACATAGACTAATATATATATATAAATACATAGACATAAACTAATATAATAATAACATAGACGAATAAACAAAACATGATAAACATGGTGCCAGAGACTAAATCCCCGTCCTCTTCCCATCGCTGCATCTGTCTTTTTCCTTACCCCCAGCTCTCCCATAGATCTCATAAGAACTTTTTAGTTTTCTTATTTTAATATCTAGGCAATTGATCGCAATTCCATGAAACAATCCAATTAATTACTTTAATTGAATTAATTACAACTATGGTAACAGTGAATAGTCACAATTTCTATAAATGAGGCGAAACCTTAGAAATGGAAGCATGTTTTCACTTATTTTATGAATGCCTTTTGAGTGAGAAAATACGACTTATTTTTCATTACTTGGTTCTAAAAAGACAATTTTTTTCTTCTTCGTAATTAGGGAAGCTCTAATTAATTACATGTTGTAGAGATGTCTTAAGAGTTGGAAATTCATTAGAGCCTGAGTTTGGTCATACTATCAGTATAAAAATTGAAATTCTCTTACGCTATAATTACAATTTACCTACTCATATATATTATACAATTATACTGTTATCTAATGTATTTAATTTTTATTTTGGTATGAAAATATTTTAATTTATGTCATTTTGTACGTGGTGTTTTCTTACTAATTTTAAATACGACTTCATTCCCTTTATTCAATTTTTATTGTAAATAGAAATATCATGGGAATATTAGAACAACTACTGAAATTTTTTACGCCGCCTTTTCGATATTTTTGATCCAATTTTCGAGCTGATCCAATGACATTATAACTGAATTTTTAATTAATTAATTATATTAAATTTTAGTTTTAATAAAACAAAAAATATCTTAGAATTTTGGTGATTTTCTTTTTGTTTTGTTAAATTACTTAATTTATTAATTTGTAACGTTCTTCAAGTCGTATCTACTAGCGAATTAAGTTCTATCAAATAAATACTAATGAGATTTTATCACGGTTGAAATAGCAGTAGGCTTTGATTAAACTCGGTCTTGATTGAGCTGCCAGTTGGCGAGACTGAGACGTCCAATTACGAAACCTACATACCCCCAGTGCGCCTAAATACTAACAAACTAAATGACTACGTTGAGACAGGAAATAGTGTTTCTTTCAATGGATTTCGTAATTATTCAACATGTGGAGTAGTTATTTCTGTTTATATTAAGTTTCATTGTTTTAGGCTTTTTGCAAAACACAATTTTTTTAAATACGTATATAAATGACTTCTGTTAGTTGTGCAGGTTTTTAGATGGCCATAGACAAATTCGCGCAAGAGTGGTTTATAAAAAAAAAGTATTTGGTTAATTTTATTAGTACACTTGTACGTTATCCGCCACGTGTATATATTTTAGCAATATTTGCTGACAAACCTTGATCCGTTGTATATCAATATAATATGAGATTTCTTTGTTTGTAATAGATAAACTCTGAAACGACTAAACGTATTTAATAATTCTTTGACTATTAGAAAACTACATAATTTTTCTTATTACATGTTATAATTTTAATTTGACTGACCGGTTGGCCCAGTGGTAAGATACTTTCGCACCGCAGGTCGTGGGTTCGATTCCCACACAAGACAAACATTTGTGTGCATGATGAATGTGCACACAAATGTTAGTGTGCATATGCATCATGTGCGATATGCATGCATGTGTGACAAATAGTTGTACACAGATGTGCAATGTGCATGTGTGTGAGGCAATTATGGCACATCCCCTCCCCCTCGATGATGCGATCAATGGGGTAGGCCTATATCCAGCAGTGGACAATCATAAGCTGAGGTAGTAGTAGTAGTATAATTTTAAAATAGTCGTGCAATATTTAAACTCACCCGGGCAACGCCCGCGTACTGCTGCTAGTGTTTTAAGAAATTTAATTAAACTAGTTATAATAATGGATAATATAAAATACCGATATTTACTTCTAGTTTTCAGTTAATCACAGGCCAACCAGTTTTCACTTAACGCGTCCGAGGTGTAAAAGTTGATCCGCATTTATGGGGACCTAATATAACGATAAAACGTGACCGTTAACTAACGTTCCGGGTCATTTGAGGCAGTTGCCGCTACATTAAGCTATCACCCTACTGGATAACTCTATAACGAGGTGTTTGGATTATTTTATAGTCTCTACTCGTTTCAACATACAGAAGCTTTATGAGGATCTCTTAGTTCGTGAATGGTGATTTAAAATCAATTTTGTGTTCTTTAATAAAGCGTGAATTTAATAAATCACGAAATGAGAAATTATAATATTAACTTTGCAAAGGAAATATGAAATATTATTTATATCTTCTTCCGTCCGATCTACGCTAGTATGTCAGAATCTTAGTATAGTCCATGACTTCATTGTTTAATGCATATTAGTTCGATGTCTATAGATACCGTTAAGTTTAATTCTTGTTCCGAGATCACTTCACAGAACATTGCCTTGAAAATTGTTCTTATGTGAAGGTCAAGGTTTCATGTTTATTTCCCCCTAGAACCCTCTTTCCTTTTGTCATGAAACTTATACTTTTTTACCAGGAGTACCAGTACCGACCTGCCCAGCTCCCTTTCGGTGGCGCCGCCGCCAAGTCCTGGGAGCTAAACAACAATCTGCTGCCCGCGCTGCCACTCCCCAGCGAGCTCAGACCCGAACCCATGAAGCGGTCCTACGATCCAATGCTGCAGAGCAACATTATCAGTAAGACTAATTTATGTTTTGAATAATCATATAAGGATTTCAACTTACAATGCCATTTTGGAATTCTTTAACCTCAAAATTGTAATGTAAAGGAATAAAATCTTATTTTTAATTTCCTTCTTTCTTGAGAATATGTTCAGTCTAAGAAGATCCTGGGAAAGTACCTGAACTTATCTGGGTACATGTTAAAGTTTGTTAGAGTTTTATAGATATATCTAAGGAAGTGTCCTTTAAATATTTAATATAATATATTTTAATTGTTCTTTATTTTAATTTTTAACTTTCGTTTGTAACTATTAATCCTTTTAAGTAATTTTTAAACGGTTCCTCGCGATACAGGCGAAGCCTAATGAGTGTGCCAATAATAATTTCAATATGTTACATTTGTATTTCCATTATAGGAGTCCATTTTTTTTAATTTGTGAAATAAATATATAAATAAATTAATATACGTACGCTTAGAATGATTTTTTCCATTGATATGAGTTTAGATATCTGTATCGTGCACAAAATTTCACTCCACAAACAGAAGTTTAGTCGATAATCAATACTTTTAACGGCTGTGTGTTGCAATAGGGTTTTATAAATACGCAGGAGACTGCTATTACTGGCGTTTCAGTTCGGTCTTCTTTTACATATCTGTAAGAGTGGGAGACGCTAATTTACAAAAGTAAAACATAAACATCAGAGGTTTTGACTGTGGAATGAATTTGTAATCATTAAAAAATTATCTCGAAGAAGTATGTAATAGTTCATTTACAATGACGAAAACATATGCATCACAATAACACTTATTATCCTATAAACGTTTTTTTTTGTTCATTTATCGTATTATTAATACCATCTTTATCTCATCAGCTTATATATTCTTGGCTCCTTACTTCGTACTAGGTACTTCTGATTATGAACGCGACGGACAAATTATAACTGAAGAAGAATACGAGGAGATGATGGAGAAGCTTAGAGCCGCTGATAATCTGTATACGGAGTATACTCTGGAAGAAATAATTTATCAACTAGCAAAGGTGAGTAACGGTTACGGTTTTAAAACCTTCTATTGTAATTGTTCTGTTAATTAGATCTGGCTTCTCACAAGGATCGCTACAGGTAAGTTGCCCTCATTAAATGGTTTTATACGACCAACCCGGTCGTTAATCTTGCGGGCGCGCATCTGTATTTACGATACGAGAACTGGATAGAGCCAGTTTGACGATTATACTATATTTCTTTATTATTTTTTTACGATTTTAGAATCGACTGATGATAAAATATATCTCCAAATGGAGAAAAGTTTTCATTCAACATACTATCGATCCTCATAAGCAACAACTTGTCATTGAACTCCCTCCTTTTGTCTCCATTTAACACTGCTACGAATTCGGCTGTGAATAAACCTTTCTTTAGATCCCTATGATAGATGTTAGTTGCAAACACTAAAATACTTGAGTGACTGTGTAAGGTCAAAACGTATTTTTGTTTTATCATATAACTTATTACAGATGATGTTCTCTCAATCGCTATCACACGACCCGGCGAGCGCGCGTGCAGCCACCCAACGCTTCATGGCCTTCCTGGAGCTGGAGGCCGAGCGCGGCCAGCTCTCGCGCACCATCGAGAAGAAAGTTCTAGGTAAAATCACTGCCACGTATATAAACAAAATTTAAAAAGTACATGTAAACATACAAGGATACGAGCAGCAGATGTTGCCGGGGCGGTACGATCTTAAAAATTAAAATGTAACTGGTGTAAAGGTACTTTATCGCCTCATATACCTGTCCCAAAGATCACAAGGTTGCGCATGTCTCGGTTAGCCATGGTCATTTAACACCAGGCGAACTGTTTTTTTTTTGCATCGAAAAAATAGCACCTGTATCAAGATCATCTAAACTCTGTTTCAAATCTAGTTGTTCAATCAAACTAAACATTGTAAACAAATAAACGTCACTTATATATAGAAAGTGGCTATAACACAGTTTTATCGGTAATGTAACTTAGTGGAAATTGTTACGTAGATAAAGTTAAATTAATATGCTAAATTTATAAAGTATGGGAAAAAGGTAACTTTCTGCAAATATTTTGGAATTTACGAATATCAGCGTAAAAGGTGAGATTTTTGTTTCCAATGTTTAGGTCTTTATTTGGAACAGTTAACTTTTTGGACGCTAAGCGCCAAACATCGTTTGGAGTTAGCAATTTCTGCTTCTTGGTATAATTAGATATGAGAGCTGACGGAATACTTATTTTTCCAGACGTAATGATCGCAGCTCTGACTGACACCATCAGCGACCACCCCGAGCTGCTGCAGCCCAGAGACGGACTGGGAGCTAGTCCCGCTAACAAGTAAATTATTTTAATTTTTCATATTAAAATTACATTGATTTTAAACTTTTTTTTTAGGCTTGTAAAGCAAATATTATCAACAAAAACAAGCTAAACATAAGACTTTTCAATGGAAGGTTTAATTTATTATGTTACCGTATTTGGCGTATAGTGATAGAAATTTTAGTTTAAAACCTAACCTTACACGTGAATCTCTAGTTTTGTACCGTAGATTTTCAAATTTTGAACTAGATGGCGTTTTCCTTACTCATAAAATTTAATGATATTTTATTGTCCTGGCCAAGACATCATGAAATTGTCGTCGGTCCATAAAATTATTTAAGGCTCGGAAATTTCCATCGATATACCAATCTCCACATATCAATGAATACACATATTTAGAGAAACACATCCAATTAGTAAAGGCGTGTGAAATTTTTGTTTATATTCGTTCAAATGTATTTCCACAGAATGATGCGTCAGTTCTTGGACTTCAGTTCATCAGAGCCGAGCATGTCGCGCGCCATGCTCGCCGCATACAAGGACGAGCTCCTCAAGGGTCCGCCGCTGCACAAACTGGCCTTCCCCGAGAGAAACTAAATATTTTAACACGTCTTTAATATGCCATTTACGTGATTACGATAAGCAAAAAGATATATGTTTAGTTATTTAATTACATTTAAATTTTATTTAGCTAAGTATCATTTATTCTACATTTAAACCTTCTAAATACAGAAGTTAATAGATAGGAACATTATTTTAGTACTAATTACCACTACAATATATAAAATTAGTATAAACCTATCCTTTATCAATTTCTAAATATCACTATCCCCTTTTAGAATTTTCTAAATCCCCTTACATTTGTAGTGCAATGCCAAAAAATATAATGATCATAGTCTTAGGTACCTGAAATTAACTAGACTAAGAATTTTTGTACATAGTTATAAAAAAAACTTATTAACCTACACATTACATAATATGTTTACACGATTTATAAAATTGTGAAAGTCATTCATTAATTCAATCATGTATTCAAATTATTACCAGATAAGAGATGCAAGATAAGAGGATAAACAAACTATGTCTTGGTGAAAAATTACATGATTAACTTTACCCAAAAATGTTTTGAGAAATATATTGCGGGAAATTACTCCCTAAGATTATTACCTTTGAAAGAGAATTTCGTAAAATATCAATATATTAAAACTATTGCATTTTATGATTCCAGATTTTAAAATTCAAATTTAAAAAAAAACTTCTACTCGATGTAAAAGCAACGTAGTGGCAACATTGTAATCGTAAGTGCTATAAACCTCTATATTATAATGAATATGTTAACATTTTATTAAAACAAAATTATAATTAGACAAATACTTCATATTTTTCTACAAATCTTCGCCTAGCGTAATGTGCAATTAACTATTTTAATTTATTATTTTGCCTTCCGTAAATTTTAACTTTTAGATAAATTATTAAATTTATAAATCCATTACTTTCTGTTCACCAAACCGGTGACTTCATGTCACCAAATATAAAAAAATAAAACTACCGTATTATATACAGCAAGATACTGAATGTAAAAAAACATTGAACTCGTTTTATTCCTTTAGTAATTTAGACACACAAAAGTTAATATTATTAATTACATCAAAAAAATTGTAAGAAAAGTGTAATCCTTTTTTAAGGTATAAATAAAACTAAATCACTATTAACAAGAAGACATTTTTCCATAAACTGCATATCAATAACATATCAAATCAAAGAAATATAACTGTCTCAAGCAACATCTAACCAAATTATTATGTGTAAAGATCTAAAATTTGTTCAATCGTTTGTCAACCATTCACGATTACGAAATATATCCATATTTTATAATTTAATACATCTGTAGAATTTGTTTGAACATTCTAATCCCAAGAACTACCATTCAGATTAGAAAAATTATTTTTGTCTCTGACAACCTAATAATTAAAGAAGGTTACAGGCTATTTAAAAGATGATAAGACAATTTGAAGATGAGCATATAAAGAAAGAAAAACGCTAAACGTAGTAGTTGGCGAGCGATATATCAAAGCACTCTGATTCTAGCGACACGTATAACCGCGAGACACAGCTAGTCAATTATATGATCAAATGTTGGACATACATAGATAATTCTAGAAATGTATATTGGTTAATCGGATACAATCATGCTGAGAATAAAAATTAAAATAGATAATTGCTCATTACTAAACTTTTGAATACCTTTTCAACTTTTAGAACTAAAATATTTAGTGAAAGTATTTATGAAAAACATTTAAGAACATGGTACATGTCTCCCTATAAAATCACAA
This sequence comes from Papilio alexanor hazarajatica, assembly GCA_018246295.1. Lineage (NCBI taxonomy): Eukaryota > Metazoa > Arthropoda > Insecta > Lepidoptera > Papilionidae > Papilio > Papilio alexanor. The sequence goes on from DWLR01004198.1 coordinate 11,845, forward strand.
AACATTAAATTGTTAGACTTGTTAGTATAAATGCAGCATTGTTTATTTTAACGCTACGTTAGTGATCAGCGAAATTTATAATATTTGTATTATTCTTTGAAATATATTGTGGATTTAATAAAAAAAAAAAAAAACGTTTAGAACATCCATGTTTTATTTGTAAAAAACTTATAGCTATCTACCACTTGGCACAAACATATGGATTCACATATTAGACATCACAGACCCCTTTTCCGTATCTTTCTAGGATTGTTATACCTTAGAAATACAGAATATCTGTAACAAAAAGTTAACCTTGTCGGTTATACAAGAATTTTTTAAATAGAAATATTTCCCATCAATTGCTACGTGAAATTTTTGACTAACACATATTGTGTCAACACTCCAAATCCTTAGTAACCTCTATTAGATTTTATTTTCTCTCTAAGAGACTTTAAAGTAGGCTAATGCTCAGGTAAACTCACATTTTTGCTTGTGGACATTTCACCAAGGAGTTTCCATTTTTTGATACATACAGAATACCATCTGTTAATATCTGTATTTGGTGTCTGTACACTGCTGTAAGGTTATTTA
>DWLR01004199.1:0-12417 GCA_018246295.1 Papilio alexanor hazarajatica
ATATATATATGTGTGTGTGTATGTATGTATGTATGTATTTACAAAAGAAAAGTTATTAATATTTGTAGTATACCAGTTATCTGGTTTCTATAGCGCAATCTCTGCTTAGTTTGGGATCAGATGGCCGTGTGTGAATAATGTCCTTGAATATTATATTATTATATATTATTTAATACTATATAATAAGCGAAGCGATATAAGGAGTGCCCGTAACCGACGAGTAAAACGACGAGTGTAAAATTTTAATTTTCAAAAAGTGAAAATCCGTAATCTCTGCCAACCCTTCTGGTTAACGGGCGGATGTGTTATGTGTATTTTAGTACATACATACTAAAATAGAAATACCGCTCGATTAGAGACCCGCTTTTTTAAAGCTTTTTTTCTAGAGGAAAGTGGTATAAAATTGTATTTATGTGAACGTTCTTTGCGTAGTATATTTTATTTCATCAATTAAACATACTGGGAACCGGCATCGTCTATTCTACGATACGTAAAGTTTTATGCGATGTTTATTTACCTTTTGCTGTTGCTTACGATCTTGGTTTTATCTTAGTTTAGTCGGTAGAAAAACTTTATGAGGATACGTGGCTTGAGGATATTTTGTAATTGTAAGAAGAAATTAAAAAAAGAAGAAGAATATTTTTGGAAATAATGATTATTTTTCAAGTGATAACGTAACCGGATTTTATAACACTGTGGGCTTTAAATAGCAATTCCATTAATGTAACTAACCATTTCTTAGCATAAGCCAATGGTTAGTAGATCATTCCAACTAAAGATAGTCATAAAACAGGAATTAATCAGTTAATTCAAAGTTTATACAATAAGTTGTACTTTTTGTAATTTCTATGTTTATATTTTTCTTGGATTATATTTAAAGAAGCGAGCATAACAATTTGTAATTTATTGACAATATTCTTTGTTTAATTTGAAAGGTCTGTGAGAGAATAAAATTATTTTTCCACTTCATAATACTGTGGCATGACAAATGGCTGAAAATGATTTTAATGACTCAAATTGGACATAAAAAAGATAATAACGCGGCGCGATTAATTTCGAAGTAATTTATGTTCATATTTTTCTTGCGGATGTTTCAGCGTTTTTTTTTTATTCGCAAGTAAAGTAGAATGAGTTGTTGTTGAGTAAAAAATAACCTATCATACATTTTGCCTGGCCTCTCCGCGCAAACTCAAATTTACTTTGCTTATTGCGAATTGTGAGGCGAGTTTTAAAAATGTTTGCAGATCGAAATTATATTTTATACAGCTTTACTCGTTTATTTTAAATTGAGTTTAATCCCTCTATTGTGTTGAGGAATATTAATGGTGGAGAATTTTGACTACATATTCGTATATTTAAGACAAGGAGGGTTGGCGTCAGGGAGGCGGGCGGCCGTAAAACTATAGCCAAAACCAGTTGCAGTATGAACTGTTGAGTCCAGGATACATGGAAGAGTATTACATACTGTGCCGACCCTACTCAAGTGGGAAAAGGGCAAGAAGATGATTCGTATATTTAAGACAAATCCTTTTTTTACTTAATGGACTTGTAATGAGTACCGTGGCTATAAGTGGCATATAAATAAATTGTAAAAAAATCAAGTAATTTTTGTTTTGTTAATTTTGTTTTGTTAAATTTAAAGGATTATATTTTTACATACTATTTATTAATTGAAAACTAAACTATTTGTAAAGTTTCAAGACACGAAACCGGTGCTGATTCTGAAACGAACGACAATTATTCAACGTAATGGCTATCACGTTATGGTTGGAAGAATGTCAAAGACTATTCGTATTATTTAATATTAATGTTCTGCACCAAAGCAGAATTGCGTTATATACGTGTATATATATATTCATAGATTATGTAAATACAATTATGTAAATTTTTATCGCAGAAGAGGAAGAAGATACAAGTGCGTCAGGGCCGAAATAAACGAAAAATCATAACTGTCAGAGTATAATTTAACGTAAAAGAAGGATATAGAATGTCAATAAACTCCTTGTAATCATTTTATGGCGCTCGTTCAAGAAAAGCGAAGTTAAAATTTTCTTATATTTAAATAGGAACGCTTTGTTAGCGAGTGCAAACGTGCGCTGAATTGTTATTTCAACGAATAAGTTAGTCTTAAGATAAATATTTTGAAATCTTAAATTACCTCAATGTATATAACTAATTCTTGATAGCCATTGTATTTCATTACCTTGCTTGCATTGACTATCGAGACCAGTATTAGCCTCCAAACTATCACATAGCAGTAGCAGTAACCATAATGTTACCTACATGAGCTGTCTCTGGAAGGGATTAATTCACTATCTTTTTAAATCTAGAAATGTAACTTATTTAAAATTGAATTATTATTTTTACTCATAGAAATCAAAAAGAATCATCAAGAGTTGTCAAGAATTTTCTAAATGGTGGAGTTTGTACGAGTAGATGTATTAATGTAGGAGAAGCAAGAGAGATGTACCGCATCGTAAAAAAAAATCTATAATCTCTGGCTACCACTCTATGGTACGAGAGGGACGACCTCTACGTTTATTTTTTTTTTAAATTTATTAATTTTAAAAAAGTAATAATAATTTATAAATCTATGGTAATAAATGTATAATAAGTACGTTCTGATCTTTCAAGTTAATGAATGAGTTGATCCGTTCGTGATTACTAACTGGCGGTGGAGCAGCGTGACGGCAGCGCAGAAATACTTATGCATGATCGAACGACCTGATTGATGCGGGAGATTAGGAGATTATACCCAGACCTGATGAGGGTATGATTTCTATATACAATATCAGTTTAATGGCTAAATATAAAAATTTTTGAATAGCACGGTTTTCGTGTAGTTTTTTAACCGATTTCAAAAAAAAGGAGAACTTTCTCGATTCGATTTCATGTTTTTTATGTTTGTTACCACAGAACTACGTCATTTATCAACAGATTTGAAATAAAAAAATTTGTTGGTAAGAAGACATTTGTAAACAGTTAAAAAATTTACATATTGGTAGACTTCAGACAACCACAGTTTGAATTTTATGGACTTGGAATGAGACGTAGCGTGACTATTGCCAGTGTTGCCCGTAGCTCTGCGTGCGTTTCTTTTTTTTCTTATTTCCTTAGTTAATTTTTTGTTGATTTTGCATATATTAATTTCGATAATAGATAATTCGTCAAAAAGTTGTTTTTACATTATCATGGTAACTGATATTGTAAATGAAGCTCTTTTCTCTTATGAGAAAGGGAAGAATTTTACAAATTTGAAGTAGGTTTTGTTTTTTTACGTACGTATTACCATTTTGGTCCATTGATTTATGATTTACAGGAGCTCATAATGGAGTGAATGGCCTAAACGGATTTTTAAGAATGAGATGTCATTACATGGATGATAATCATATATTTTTTACGCAATTAAATATGAAAGTATCCATTAACGTTGTGGTGGTAAGATATACAGAGTATTGTCTTAATACTGGATTTATTTTGAGAGGTGTAAGTAAATTTTAATATTAAGGTATATAAATTGCAAAATAAAAAAAGTAAAATAAAAAAGGTGCATGTGACAGCCGACAAGCTTGCTATCACCTGATTGATGGTAGCGATTACTGACTTATGTTTTGCACCGTATAAAATAAATCTTCGCTAGCTTTTGGCGCTATTGGATTTTTTTCTTTTTATAACATCCTTGTAATTTATATTGTTTTGATACTACTATTTTCAAAACGAAATACGTAAATAGTATGTTGTTTTGTAAGGAATAAGTCAACTTAAACTTATTTTTTTAATTATTCAATTGATCGTAGAAAACAGAGAGTATTGTCCCATTGATAGTATCAAAGGTACTTTATTTCTGAAAATGACCTTTGAATCTGAACATATTGCACAAATGGTTTCAATCAAAGGATTTATTAATATATTTTATTACTATGATATTAAAGTATCAATTTTGTTTATTGAAAAAAAAAACGATAATTTTCTTCTCTGTGGTATGATTTGGTACTTTTTTAAATCTAGCTTACCTTCAGGACGTAAAAATGTTTACAGTATAAAATATTTCACTTGAGATCTATCAGCAAAATCCGTATCAGCTTGCCCTATATATAAGCATCTTCTTTGATCCTAGAGTATCCATCAAGCTTAGAATCGACAGCGATTAAATACAGGATTGCTAGCTTACAGACGTAATAAATGCTGTCTTTAAACTACGGCCATATAAAGACGCCATAAACATATGTTTGAAATGTTCTTTAAAGTGTTTAACTAGGGACTATAGAAGCTATATGTTTGTCTGGCTGGTCCCCCCGACTTTGTTTGCAATAATTACTTTAGGTGTCATTTACTTTTAAGTGTTTCAACTATTCTATTCCTTTCAAAACCTTTACGTATACTGTATAGATAAATAATAGTAGAACGAAAATTATTATGAATTTAACCCTAACTCGAGACTTAACACGTTTCATATAAAAAATTTAATTACCCCTTTCACCCTATAGTTTTATTCCTGCGATAAATCACAGACAGTATCAAAATTCGCCCAAATTCGTTCAGTAGTTCAGACAACGAAATCGGAAACCCCTAATATTTTGTTTATAGAGATTGAGACATTTTCTCTTAATTTTGCTACTAGACAAAAATATTTGGAGTAAGATAACATGAATAAGTAAATATTGCTAGCAGTTTCATATTTATTGCTAATTAAAGAGTTACAAATCAATTTATATATAATATAAATAATAATAGTTGATAATACCTCAACAGTTAATTGCTTGATTTACGATCTGCTGAATCACTAATCTGCTTTTACGCGATATGTTTTTATACTTTAAAAAAATGGAAAGCTATTAAGCTTTCCATTTTTTTAAGTTTTATAGATTCGTTTGTATGAAAATACTGATCGAAATTTTATCTTGCGACTTAATGATATGTTATTAAAAATATGAACGAGAACATTCCCCTATAGAGCCAGTCACAGACCAGCAGATCTTGCGAGTCTATATTTCATATATTGTACCTTTAAATTATGTACTTTAATATTCTGTACCAAATAACATAAAATATAGGCGCTTGTACAAACCACATATCTTATAAACTTAACTAAAAGTATATTATAACTTGGACTTTTGTTATGCACAGAGAATACTTATAGAGTATACAGTTTACAACTTTTAATCCACTGACAATGTAAAATGACTTTTTGAAATATAAATCTCGAGTCTGAGATGATAATGACAGAGCTATCGTGCTCATAGAAATCACTTGTAGTTTTTAAACAGTTTAAGGCTATAAATTTATATATGAATATATTCATATTTAAGATAGAAAATATTTTTTTATATGTGGCATGACGTAATATATAACATAACATAATGCATTTAGATTAACAAAGAATTGAACATTTCGCATTTTTTATCTTTTAATCTATTCAGGCTTTTTGAATTATAAAATTTAAATTATATAAATATGTAAAACATTCGTCCGCATCTCTTTTGACTGAAATAAATTCATATGTAAGTTGTTACTCCATTTTCTTTTACGTACAAATGTAATGAATAGAATGTTACAGAAATGTTATAATGAAAATGAGACACTATTCAGCTAAGATACGACATTATTCTGACCTGTGACATTCTCACTAACAAATGTATTAAAATTGAATCATCATCTCTCTGCCCTTCTCCCACTTGCGTAGGTTCGGCTATGGACTACTACAGGATATATATCCTGGACTCTACTGTAGTCCATACTATTACTAGTTTTGACTATAGTTTTACGAAGTGTCCTGCCTGACGATACCCTCTTTGAGAATACAATTATATAAGGTATTTAATATGACATTATGAAAGAGCATAAAATACACAAAATTTGTCTCTGCTCATATAAGTTCTAGTTGAATTATTTGGGTTGCTTGAATTTATCCAGTAGGTCACCATCGTCGTCTTCATCATTTGATTCTACGTCACCTAGAACGACGCTACTAAGTTCATCAGAGTCAGTTGACATCTTTTGTGTAAATAAAATAGCAACATTGAATTGTTTCTACAGCATAGAAGATGTAAGTGGCTCAACATTCGACTCGGATCAATGGGTATTCCAATCTGTGCGCAGTTGCAGGTCTGCTGCTGACCAATTGCAAGACCTAATTTGTTATCCGCACATAACTAATGTAGAATACTATTATCAAATAACAAAGATTTACATACCTAATGCAGTAATTTTCAAAGCACATAGGCGCTGTGTATCACACAAATCGCAAATCTTTTGCTTTGACGCTTTGTCATGAAACATGAATGATTTATTAATTATTACACAATGACATCGTCATTGTAATTTACGTAAAATAAAAGAATTACAATAAACTGCACACCTTAAAACAGTATAATTAAATAAATTGTGTCGAGACAAAATTTTCTAACCATTTCAATACAACGTATACCCGATTGCAAATGTGTCAATAGAGTATAAAAGCAATTTACGTCTTCAGTTTTTTTTTTGTGATGTAATCATTTCCATTTATAGAGAGGCAAATTGAAAAGACGTGCCTCCGTAGTCACCTGAGACTTGTAGAATTGTTTCTACTTAGCAATTCACTGTGAAATGCGAACGTCAAAGATGGCGTTGAATTTACGAAACGTGACGGAAGGTATTAATCATTTGCACAAAAATTATTTGCATTATAAGGTTAACAAAGGGTAGTTAAATTGAAGTAGTTTCGTGAAATGTTTATACTTATAAAATTATTATTTTTTAGGTAGGGGTAAGTAATAATAATTTAAACTTATATTTAATCCTACTTTTATAAAAGTAAGTAAATAATAAATTTTAACAATGAATTTTTTCGACGACTTACACCCCGTTTACCGGCGACTTTGCCCATCAAGATGATTTGGAGAAATTCATATCTCTCGTGCTTAAGCACGTGGCCCAGGTGAGATACTTTTCTAATCTTGACGATCTACAAAAGTTATGGTTAAGAAATAAATAGAAATATTAGAGAATGTACTGGAGTCGCAAGTGCCGCCCAAATGTTCCCCATCGCAAAATACAGAAATAGATGTGCTGAACTGACTGCCAATATTCGTTAAACGAAGAGGCACTTCAGGAAGAAGAAGAAATATTAAATTTAACACCTTTTTAATAATAGTAATAATAATAATGCTTATTTAATCAAAAACCGTAGTAGGTAATAATGTTACAGTAACTTAAGTGTTTAGTACTATACAATTATCAATTAAGCTCACATATTATTCTCTCACTCATTAACAACTGCTTCCTAAATAGGCTACAGAGGAGCCTATAGTAATGAATTATAGATTTTCATAACCAGCTTCAATATGCATATGCAATATGATTAAGTGATAGGTGAAAGGTAAAAGTATACTCAGCACTCAGTGCTGGTGTTGGATTAAAATAGGATTCATTAAATTAAATTTAATAGGATCAATTGTAATAGGAAACCCATAAATCCGGATGTATGCATTAATTTTGTTATATAGACAAAGACCTAAGAAATAAAAGAAACTTATAGTACATTGCTTGTACAGTAGGGATTGAGCAAATTTGGTCTTTTCGTTGCTTATCCATTTGCTTATATGGGATCTTCCTATGTTGTAAGATAATTATGTTATGGCTACAATAGGCTAGTAGGATACAGAATAGGTAGATAAGTGGCTACTTTTAATATCGCTGTATGAGCGACTTTCAAGGGTAGCAATATAGTTTTGGCAGCACCGCCTCAGCAAGTAATACAGTAGCTTAGAATGGAATAACACAGAGCAAAGTAAACATTTTGCAGTATGGACTACAGTAGAGTCCAGCAAATATGGAAGAGTAGTACGTACTGTGCCGACCCTACGCAAGTGAGAAAAGGGCAGGGAGATGATGATGTATAGATTGGCCACATATCATTTTAAAAATATGAAAGTGTTTATGTGTCATTTATGATTTAAATTTTTGTCTCAAATAATTCCTAAATATTTGACACTGTCCATTAATTCCGCAAGCCGCCCGGCTCCTCATTGGGTGAGTTGAATTAGACAATCTAGTAAAACTTGTATTTTCAGCCTTCACGATAAATAATAAGGTCAGAAAATACAAAAAATATTGCAGCAAGTAATAGCAGAATTGGTGACCTGAAAAGTGATGGTAAAATTACCCGTTGAGCTCATTAGGGAGAAATTCCAAGAGGCATGTAATTTGGTATCGCGTGTGGTTTTCGGATTCAGGTTAAGTTATTTAAAAATATAACTAAAGAATTCGTAATATTTTACTCTTTCACTTCAATATGTGATAAGAAATATATTTTTATTACTTAAACACCTTATTTCTTAATTTCATGATTACTAATCAAGCTTACATAATATTTACATTCAAAATTAAACCGGACGTAGGTTTAAGTCCCTGTCAACGCAAAATTCGTATATTGTTTCTGTATATTTTTTAAGAATTGGACAGCTACAATAACAGGCTTTTTCCTTATAATATTAAAAAAAAGATGTTACTATAAATATATAAAAAGGTGACTATCTGAAAACATTGTAGAGAGAACTACATTTTTTTTTAATAAAAGATACTCAACTCTGGGGAATTCCCATTGTAAAATTCTTTGTCGCTCAAATCACTAGAGGTTTAAAAATGTGCTTTGAATGTCAAAAGGAAAACTTTGTGACTAAACATGAATATTTTACAGTTAGGAGACTATAGATTATGCAAAAGTGTAACAAAACTTATCAACTGGCATGTTATAAAGAAAATGGTACTTAGCGTTGAAGAATATAATTTTGTTAAATAAAACCTTATTCTTAATACACAGGGGTCTGATTACTTCCATTTTATTTGTGTTTATTTATGATAGGTCATGAGCTACGCGATGTCTCCCTTTCTTCACGGTTACTCATGACCTACAGGATAAAAGAAAAAAGTCATTACACTTAGTAGTTTATGTCGTGAACTTATTACTGAGAAGTGTAAACAGCAACGTGACGCCACAGTAGAGCGTCATATCATTTTCCGTCACGGCAAGCGGTTGATTTTACTTTCAATGCACGCTAGTCGATGTTTCACATCAATAATAGAAAACAATTATCTAGTATGCCTACAGTTTTCGAACTTTACAGTTACACAACTTTTATTCCCTCCATGGAATAGTTTGTTTATTTTTTTTTACATTTTTACGGAATCAATTTATTCAAAATAGATTTACGGGAAGTTCACGTAGACATGGGTAGTGTTTGCAGATCACGTTGGATTTACCCCTGTCCGTAAATGTCACTGTTGTAGCTGCGCCGCGGTCCGCTTGAAACGTATAAGCCTTATACACTGAAAATCAAAAACATTTCACGTGGCTTTGTGATAGTTTGATGAGATAAAAAAAATGTCATTTCTTTTGATCCTCGTCAGGATAAATATAGAAGTAAATAATTGTTATCTGACAGATGTTTTGTATCGATTTTTATGTAAAATATGATTCAGTTTTCTTTGCGTACGCCTTAATATATGGTTATAATTTACTTTATTAAAGAAAAGAGGAATCTTTGTTAGAAACGCTTGTACTGAAAAGATAACGATCAAAGAAGTCGTTACTGTATTCGGTGAAATAAAGATTTCATTGTAACCGACGACACTCCCTATACAAAAAAATATATAACTATTTATGTTATGGCTATTTTAAATAATTTATTAATTTAAATTCCCAACATTACGTGTAACCCACCACTCATATTCACGGGTCATCGTAAGTGCCGTCAAGTACCGCAAAGGTCGCGATTTTCGTTTGTTAAATTTTCAAAATTAAATGCGAATTTATTCCTAAAATTTGTACAGCTTTCTGTGTAACACTGAAATAATTTAAACATGAGCCAAGAAAGTTTGGTTTAAATATAACTAAACATTTAGAACTAAACTTAAAACTTTAAATAAAATCAAAGAAAAAAAAACACACTTTATAATGTGTTTTTTTAGATCAAGTTTCAGGATTTATATCCTGAAACTTGATCTAAGAATCTAGATATAACAAACTTCTTTTGAGACCATTATAAACATTAAATACTTCATACATTTTCTAAATAATGCTTTTTAGGAATACATGAAAATAATGTCATGTCCTTAGAATAACTAAGGTGTTTTTGAAATTATAAGATGTAAATTGACAGCATTAACCGCAGCCTTTCTTCAATAATTCACTAAACTAAAATCGTCATTTTCCTATAGCTTTGTTTAATACCTTTAATTATATTATTTTTACGCTACTTTTATTTTCTGTTTCTGTGTACTCATGATTTTTGCGAACCCATATCTATTTTATTTCTGGTCACATCTTAAATGTCATACCTTTCCCTTGTTAATCAGCGTTGAGCCGGCTCTGACAAGCAAAGTAACGCCTAGCTTTTCTCGAGTATATCTACAAGATTGACAATTTAAATCATTACAAAAAAATATTATATAACTTGGGACACGAAAGTACAACCACGTGACAGTTACAGTTGCTCAGGTACAGTTGATTGCAAAATATTAGGCGACAACAAATTTGTTAAGATTGGCTTATTTCCGTCACCACATTAGCGCAGAATAAATACTTAATATTTATAACTTTCCTTTTGTTTTGTTTATTTAAATTATTAACTGTTGATAAAGAAGTTTCTGTAAGTTCATCTGCAAGTTATCGCGTCGTCATTATGTTTGACTATACTTCCATGAGTGACTATAGCGCATTTGTGAATCCTGTTCTGTACAGGTTCCACTTTCGTGTCCCGTACGTAGAACTGCATTTATAAATAAATTATCAACCTTGATTTCATATTACTTTCGTTAATAGAAGTTTTTTTGTTTTGTTTTTGGCTTTCAAACTTTAGTATATTTAGCCAGTGACAATTTAGTAGCAGTTAGCTGAAATAGAACTTTTGACGCGAATAGGTTATTATCATAGATTTTGATTTTCCGTACAAGAGTATTCTACCTATTTATAGAATAAAATAAAATAAATTAAAATCTTTAGTACTCATAAACATATACCATGACCTCACTGAAGACAGAGTGATTCTAGTGACCTAATTCTAGTCTTTCCCTTTCCATCCTTTTCTAGTATCAAAAGGAAGGAAATACGAATAGGATTTCATACTAGAGTATCCATTCTGGATAGGAAATGGAAATGGAATTTTTATACTTTAAAATTTTTCTATGATATTGCCTACTCGATATATTAGTCTGCCATTTCTATTCGAATAGAAACCTTATTATTTTTGCAAACGATTCGCGATAATATTTACAAATCTATATGTAAGCAATATAATGTAAAAATACGTCACAACGTATGTACATCCAATAGCTTTTCATTACATATAATAATTAATGCATTGGTATTATAGCACTCATTAATAACCTGATAAGTTTTAACGATTCGTGTATTTATTGCTTTACATATGTTTAAAAGATGCAATGATCCAATTTTTTTTATGCCCGAACAATTCAATTTTTTACTTAAAATACGAGATATTATTTTTTCAACTTTTGAAAATGGAGAAGGTTCTCAATTCGACTGTTTTTAATCCCCTTAAAAAAGAACGATTTTCCCAATTCGATAGTATGTTTTTTTATGTTTGTTACCGCAGAACTTTGTTATTTATAAACCGATTAAAAATCTTTTGTAAGAAAGGGAAACATTCTTAAGTGGGTCACATTTTATTTTGAATATCATTGAATCTTGGGTTCCGAAAATATACCGAAAATTTACATACATATATTGGTAGACTTAATACAAGACCTGTTTGATTTAATGAACTTGTAAGACGTGACTATAAATTACTTTTAAATAAAACTAGGCATTGCCCACGGTTTCGCACCCGTTCGTTTCTTGTTTTCCTGACTATTTTTTTTTTGTAATTTGTTTACACGCATATTAATTTCGATAATAGGTTATTTATTGTCAAAATCGATTGTCAAAGTCTATGAGTCAAAAAGTTATTATTGTCGACATTAAAAAGGCAAAGAATTATAAAAAATTGAAGTCGCTTTTGTTTTTGTTAAAGTTAAAACATTATATTTGTTTTTCAGATTTTTCTACCATTCCAACTGAGCAGTCGAATGGCGATCAAACCCATGACGAAAATTCTAAATTTATAAGCCGATTTGGAATATTCTTCTTTTACTAATTAACTGGATGATGCGGTGAAATTCGTATCACCTATAATTTATTAAATTATATCTTTTGATCAGTGATTATTAATCCCGATCAATCTGCATCGCCTACGGCTTGATTTTCGAGACCAAGAGGCCTTGTGTGACAAGAGTCAAACAAATGAATTTAATATTTATTTTATTTACATGAAAGATATGGTTGGCAACTAATAAAAATCTCACAGCACAAGATTATTTTATTTTTTAGAGAACTAAATACAATTATTTCTCAATAATGTAAGCACCATCGTTTTC
>DWLR01004200.1:0-12416 GCA_018246295.1 Papilio alexanor hazarajatica
TTTCCCCGATTAGTCCGGGGCAGGTCTATCCTCCGGTGTTGGCTTATCGTTGAATTTTGGGACACGTTGTATATACTGTGAGATATTATTTTTGTTGTTTCAGATGTCAAGTGTGTGAATCATCGACACGAACAATCGCCATACATAGCCAAAGTAGTGAAGTGCCATCGTGTCCACAGGGTTGGGATGAATTATGGATTGGATACAGCTTTTTAATGGTAAAATTAACCTTTAAATTTTAGCAATGCCGTTTATCTCAGTGTTACTGCGCTCATACGTCTTTACGAGATCATTGTTACATCTGAAATGACAGCAATACGAGATAGCCTTATACTTCTTCTGATTGTGACTGGTTTTGACGCCAGAGAGATTGTTTAGAACTGTATTACAATTTCTCGTTACGTTATATAGAAGTAAAGTTATTCTAATATGAACTCCTCTCTTTCGCAGCACACAGCAGGCGCAGACGCAGCTGGACAAAGTCTAATATCACCCGGATCTTGTCTCCGCGAGTTCCGTACTCGTCCATTTATAGAATGTAACGGACTCGGTCGATGTAATTACTTCGCCACGGCAGTCTCCTATTGGTTGTCGACCATCGATGATAACAGAATGTTCTTACGACCCGAACAACAAACACTTAAGGAAGATAAAGTCTCTAAAGTTAGCAGGTACGTCTAAATCTTACACCAAAAAATAATTTTCGCTAAATATAAAATATTCAAATAGTCTATTAGGATATTTACCATGATCCGTTATCTACGTTCAAACGATCTGTTTTGGTGGATTTTGATAATATGTAGATAACATTCTGTTAATAACAAATAAATAAATAATAATGACTTATATTCCAAGTTTTGATTTGAGTTTGCGAGTGGATTTATCATTACTGATCTCATGAATTTTTTGGGTATGCGTAGAATGTTTTTTTTTATTTTGAGCATTTTATGGTCGGTTGTGAGTTATTAAAATTGCAATTGGTCCACTATTTTTAATGTTGCTTTGTATATGTATGTGTTATTGTTAATTTTGTTGGCAACCCTTGCAAATAAAATAAAATCAAAAATACTTAAAATATACTTTTACTGATTTTAAGACGACTTTAATTACTTTGTATCTTTACCGGTTCATTTTACTAAGGTTTACGAATGACCTTCGGATTTGTAATACATACTTTCTACCTTGACGATTCATACTTGATGACCTTGATTTTTAAAGATATTGTTTTTTGAAGGACACCACGATTATAACTGACATGTTTTATTACAGTTGTTCGACGTTGATAGGTAACCAAATTCATTTCTTAAATTTAATTATTTTCTTAAAGTCTAAATGGCTTTACTTACATTACAACTCCATGCTCATTTAAGATCTATAATAAACTTATACTAATGACTTTACATACATTACACATTTAAATAAGCTATCTAAACATTTAAATTGTTTAATTCAAGATGTTCGGTGTGTATGAGACGAATGCCTGGCCCGCCGGCAGGCACCTTCTACCAAAGTGGGGACGTGCGCTCGGTGCCCAACGAGGTAGTGCGCCGCCCGCCTTACTACCCTGCTCGTCGCAGGCCCTACGGCCGGAGGTATGGCATCCCGCGCGGCCGCCGCCAACCCGTCAGAAGCTATAAGCACGTCGCTACATAGCTCAACATCAAACTCTCCGACTATAAACTATAATTTAAGTGCTTACAACAATATTTTTAAATTACATAAGTACATTAACTAGAAAATATACGAAATGCGAAAAGTTACGCTCAAAACCTCAGTCACTGCCATGCATTTATATTATAATAATATAGTTCTTCTATGACAATTAAAATAATATTTTAGACTTTCTTCCTTTTCATTAATTACATTAGAATCAAAAAAGTACAAGGAACCTATGATATGAGCTTGTGACAAATAACGTAGAAAGTATTTGTATTGTACGTTCTTGAAATTAATGAATGTGTTTAAATAATCATCTCTACATTAAATATTAGACATTTAAAGAAGACATGTTCACAGTCCTTTAGAAATACGGACAACCCGTATTGAAGCCAGGAGTCGTTTAAAACGCCCAATTTTGTAAATAATAATACCATGTAATAAATACGTTTGTAGGTGAATAAACATATATTATGTAAGAATCCGTCATTTTTATTAATCGTCTCAATATTCGTCCAATGCTGGACATGTGCTTCCCCCCATGACTGCACTCTTCCCACAAATGTCGATCCCCTGTCGTCCTTTTCCAATGGACTCCCGCAACCTTGACCATATCATTATATATATATTAACTGACATCATGTTATGTGTATAAAAAGACAACGGAAACAAGCGTCCTATAATGTATACATAGTATAATAAAATCGTAACTGATCGGTGTCTGTACGTGGAAAATAAACTGCAAACCTATTACAGGCGTGCTTACCAATGCTATAGAAACTCAAAAATACGATTTTTTAAATTTTTATTTTTTGTAAGTTTGTGCGCGCTACTCTCAGAAACACGGTTTAACCGATTTGGATTCGGTTTTCACCAATTTATTGTAATTAGCTCCAATCGTGAGAGTTGGTGTTTGTTTCATCTAAATCAGTGTATAAATAAAGAAGTTATATCAATTTGAAGCGTTACGTTAAACATTTCTTTAGAAAAAATGCTATAAAATGACTGTTTAAATGATTGGGAAACTTAAGTTTACTATATATGATATTCTATAAAATGATGATGGTTCAAAGATAATGTAAAGTTAAAAATAGACATTTTGTGTTTGCCAATGTAACTTGACTTCCAATCTATATTGTCTAATGGGCTGATCATGGTTCTACTTAGGCTGGTCGTTTCGGTTGACGGGATTGCGTGTTTATCACAAAATAAGCGAAAACATTTACTTTTAAAATTTTTACACTGTTGCTTCGTTAGGTCGCTAGATGGCATAAAATAATCGAAAATAGGATTTGGTAAATTTAAAAATTAATATTCACACCTATTATCAGGATTTTCAAAATGTGTTATTTTTTGACTGTTTGACTGACCGGTTGGCGCAGTGGCAAGAGACTTGCCGTTCGCGCCGCAGGTCGTGGGTTCGATTCCCACCCAAGACAAACATTCGTGTGCATGAACATGTCTGTTTGTCTTGAGTCGGGATGTAAAGACCACCGGAGGACGGGCAGCAGCGTCCTTTTCTTATTACGGTGGAACATACTGCGATCGCCAACCCGCCTGCCAAGCGTGGCAATTATGGCACATTTCCCCCAATGATGCGATGGGGAGGGATCATAGGCTGAGATGGTGGTGGTGGTTATTTTTTACTCCTCAAAAATAATAAAGTATTCTTGGATATAAAGATTAAGATTATCTTAATCTTTTAAGAAGTCTGTCACATATTGTGTAAAAATTCTCGTCTCACTAAAAGTATGTGGCGATTTAAGTAAAATTTGATTAGTTATTTAATTAACTGTATAATAATGCAATATAAAATGCATATGAACCGTCACTTAGCTCTAAAAGGTATAATAATATCGAGTCCATATCTTTTAAGGGCGTCCTAAGATTTTAGGTGACATTTTGGCAGTGATTAAACTGAAACTTAAATTTCTTTACGGGCTCCTTAAATCGAAGTCGATGGCAAAATGGGCTTAATTCAATATAACTGTTTCTTTTTTGTTATGCACTTTATTAGGTTGTGTTTTTGTTTTTTTTTTCTGGCAATAAAATGGTCATTTATTTTATTTTTTATTTATTTAGGTTAGGTAGTACTTAATTGAAAAAAGAACTGAATATATAAGATAGTTACTTTTTCTTTCTTCGTAATCCCTACTAATATTATAAATACGAAAGTAGCTCAGTCTGTCTGATACGCTTTTACGCCTAAATCACTAAACCGATTTTGAAAGGAAATATAAAAGGACCCCCCTCCATCTTTTACCCCTTCAACCCTTTTTTTCGTAAAACCTACCTAACCGATCGTCATTAAACTTTGTACACATTTTATTTAAGGTATTGGGAAGGATATAGGATAGTATTTATTAAAAAAAAAATACGGAGGGTAAAAGAAAACATTATAAATGCAAATGTTTGGATGGCCATTTTTCACCAGGTAACTCCAAACAGGCTGAATAGATCTGGACGAAATTTGGCACAGAGATAGATTATAGTCTGGAACATTATTTAGGATTTTATCCTGGAAAAATGTATGGATTCCGCGGAACGTTTATCACGCAGATATATGTATATGTTTACATATAAGATACATCAATATTGAATTTCACGCAGACAAAGTCGCGGGCAACAGCTAGTATAAAATAAAACTGCTATACAGGCAACTTTATAATTGATAAGAACTATGACTACATACTAACATAACATGCATATCCATTCAAGTTACATTATTATCACTGTGTTGTATGTTATTTAAATAAAAGCATTTTATATTTCATAAAAAAGTTTATTTTATATTTTAGTTGCAAAACAATTATTGGCTTCTGTACGGGCAGTGATTATTCACATTTTTGGCTTTTTGCATATTCCTTTAAGCAAAGCTCACTTGTAACCTTCTACATTCCAATCTACATCTCTCTCTGACTACTTTAAGACTTGTTTTTATAATGTACATTTTAGACATCGTTATTCAACCTTTTCTGTTACACTCAAGCAGGTAGGTGCTTGAGCGAAATGAAGTGAAAACAATCCTTTTATCAATGAAGTACACCACTATATCTCCGTAATTTCACATATCGCCGAAACATTCACATAAAAACATGATGTGGTCTCAGTTTTTTCAGAGAGAAAGAGAGAGATAACAAGATATTTTTAAGTGAAGCTTTCAGCACTGTGAACATTACAACAACAAAAAGTATTTACAATTCACCATGTTAATTTTATTCTATTGGTCTATTGACAGCATCTAAATGTTTTAACTTATGATCATCAAGCATAGGCCTTGACTCGTATGTACAGATTGTAACTCCATGCTTGTGGCCAGGTGTCCATTCTCCTTTTAAGCCAATGTAGTAAATTTTTGTGGTTTCTGCACCAAAATTTGAAGGAAAGTGCATTGTTAAATGTGAAACTGATGAAAAAGTGACTATTCTGAAAATGCAAAAGATAACTATTGGATTCATTGCTTCCATTTTGACATACATACGTACTTTCTGGACTTTTCCGATTCTGTATTACTTATACATGTTAAGGAAAAGTCCAGAAAATATAAGGAAATAAAAAAATCATGACTCCATGAAATTATCATGAAATCTTTTACAACATCTAAGTTAAAAACAAATAGTCATTGAATGGACCTTGTTATTATTATTACACATCAATGTGTGTTCTATCTATAAAGTATCTATCATATCTAGATCTATAAAGCAAGCAATTCTTGTATAGACTAAACAGCTACTTTGAATATCCCACACTAGCAAATGAGATGAAATTTTGTATATGCCTACAAAATTTATTTTAGTCTTTATCTGTAAAATTACCAATTCTCGCACAAAAAATTAGAGTACTAGCCATAATGGCTAGGAGATAGTACTCTAATTTTTTTCTATTACTAGCTAATAATGGATTGGTTAAAACCAATGCAAAATCTTTCTGGTGTTTCTGTGACATAATACTAGATGTCATTCATCAGGTAGGGCAAAAAGGTTGGTCCAAAGCTAGTTGTACTTAAATAAGTCATTGTATATACTCCTTTAATACATTAATTTTGGAATTTCATTACTCAGTAATATTTTAGATTTGAATTCTAATCTAATCTTATTAGTCCACAAGTCCATATAAGCCTTGTGAGTGTAGTGGATTATCAACAGTCTTTAGTGGATGCTCATTAATTTAGTATTGGAGATTAGCAGCTTTCAGTAGATTATGGATAAATGATTATCTACAAACAGTAAAATTCAGTTACTGTGGATGGCACTGGGGAAGGCCTATGTCCAGCTCTGGACTCATCCAGGTTCATGGTAAAGAAACTTTAGATATTTAGTTATATAGATCTTATTTCACAATGTAGGGAGGAATGGAAATTGCTGCATGAACAAGACCAAAAAAGCTCTCAAATTAATAACAGCGATTGATATAACTTACTTAGGTGTATACTCCAAAATGCCTTCAGTGTCTTTTTGCAACTCAAATACTTGATCAGGGTCCATTGAAGTGTCATCAAATGTCATATTGGGCTTATTTTTGAATCTAAAGATAGTAAAATTAAAATGTTTAAATTAATTTTAACACACAAATTAACAAAGAAAAAATGAATTTTGACTTTTCATATGTATAGGTACTGAATTAACAACATATTGCAGTACATAATAAGTCAATTGTAAAGACTTCTTTCAGCAACATACTTAGAAGATATGGTTATAGGAAGATTAATGCCAATTAGATACACTTACAATCTTAACTTAGCTGGGTGTACGTCTGAATCTTCTGACCGTATTATAATTCCCTTTAACTTTACATTACCTGTGAATGGAACGTTAAATAGTAGTTCTTCATCAGCATCACTTTCCACAAACTGAAAATATGTACAGTATAAATTAACAAAAAGAAATGATTTTTATTCAGTTTCCATATTTTTTTTTCAACTTTATTAATAAACTAAACTAACCTCGGTAGTGTCTAACCGCCTCTCCCAAGGTTTAAATACAGTTTTTCCAGAACCATCTACAGTCTCATTGAGACATTGAAGATTGTCTTTATCGATTTTTTCAAAAAGATTATACTGTATGCCTATTTCATCTGGATTTCCATGATCGTGGTCATGATTTCCATGATTACAGTGACTATGATGAGGCATTTTTTAAACTAACGTCACAATATAATTATATCAAAATACAAACACTCTTGAATTGATTCTTGACGCTCGTCTAGGTATTGAATTACTAATGAATCAACATTGGGTAAGCCTTATAACTAAAAGTATTCTGACTCTAATATATGAAACTAAAACACAAATCTAAGCAAAAAAGTAAAACAGACTGTATGTTATAAATATCTTGATTGCATTGACATTTGTCGCTTGTCAACAAAAGTGACATAACTGAACATTCAATTTTGTAGAAATTTTTGACGTTTGATTCAATTAGCACTGATTTGGCGCCCAGTACATACAATTATAATTTATATGGTCTTTGGGGGCTGGCGAAACGGAAGCCGTTTTGTACATGTAATTAACCTACTGTAAAATCATCATTATCGTGGTAAAGCTTATTCATAATAAGAAAATCATTTTGTGTCACCAATATGGATAACTTTATAGGTTTGTAATAATTTGTTATCTATAAACAAGGTAAAAAATTATACTTTTAGGAACAGCTTTCGTTTAAAACAATGAATAAAAACATTATAAATCATTTTTGTATGGTATCAAATGACCTTTTACTATTTTTTATAATTTTTTAATTTATGTTTTCTCCCGTCGCTGATTTTCAATGCGACAAATTTCATATTTCTATTTTTTTTGCTATAATATACTATTTGCAAGTAGAATCTCGCGGTACTAGATTTGGTGGAGAGGTGGGCCAGGAAGCTAATCGGTGACCAAGACCTACATTTGGTCAGTTTTGAGCACAAACGCAAAGTGGCTAGTCTCTCAGTGTTTTATAGATTGCATTTTGGGAAGTGTCGAGTTACACAGGAATTAGACGAGTTAATTCCCTCATCTCCATTTTACCAGCCGACGTTTTGGCATACGGCTGGTCTCAATCCTTTTATTGTGGACGTGCTGCGCATTCGAACGAAGCAGTTCGAAACATCGTTAATCGTGCGTACGGCAAAGGATTGGATCAAGTTGCCGCCGTCGGTGTTTCAGTCCAATTATGACGTGGGTACCTTCAAGAGAAGAGTGAATAGGCTGTTCCTAAACTAGTGTGTAACATTCTTCGACCACATCATCACTTAACATCAGGTGTGATCGTGGTCAAACGTTAGTTTATTCATTTAAAAAAAGAATATTTCTCAACCCAATTTTGATATTTAACATAGCGAGTTTTTTTTAATACAAAAAAAACCATATTGGACTTTTTTTTTGTTAAAACATCGACATTTTTTACACTCTGGTTGGCATCGTGAAAAATGTACGAAAATTCTTAATTTTTTAAAATGGCAATTTAGCAGTAGTTGTCGAGTGACGGAAGATAAAATTTTAATTGAATTAGAAATAGAAAAAGAAAAGTTGCTTGATATTGTCAGACTACGTTAATTTTAATTTACTGTGTAATCAAAACTATTAATTGGTTAATAAGATTCAAATAAAGGTCATGATGCCTATGACAAATTACTTGACTTTTTCCATAGCCTTTTTATGTTTGTGCGTTATTTTATCGGCCGACAATTTCGTAAGAGCTAATGAAAACGACGCTGAAAGCATAACAAAAATTGGACAAGGCATGGGGCATATTATGAACATTTATTATTGGTACGTATCTGATAAATACTATTGTTTACACAATCTTTACTGAGTTTACACAATATTTGTACATTGTGACGGAATTGATAGAGATCAATGGATTGTGTCATAGAAAATTATCCCGTCTTACGTTTGAAATATTCATATTTAAAACAAATAATGCATCCTCCTGATGCCAAAATGATGGTTATTGAAATTTTAGAAACAAAAATGACGACTTAAATTTCTGCGACTTGTGTCGACATATTAAATGTTTGCTTTAACCATGCTTTATGTTAAACTTTTCTCTATTTTGTTCAGTTTTGTCCATTTTTACATATGACTATTTAAGCTATTAATTTCCAAGTTGTTCTTTTTTGTTTACTTAGCCTTTTGGATATGTATATGGATTACATTTTCAGTTATTCCTGTGGCTACAGAAAAGTGTTTGAAGACTATGCTGGCATAATCCACCAAAAATATCCTGAAATTTCTGTTGTTGGTGCAAACTATGACCCACCAGGCTTAAACATGTACTTGTCTAGACTTATTGTAAGTATTATTTTATTTACTTGTATATTGTAATTGTTGCAAATGTCTTTGAATGTTGGGTCACTTGGTGTTAAGTGACCCGCTGCTCATTTGCATCTTTATTCTATAAAAAAAATTTCTAAACATACCACACTTGTAACATTAAGCCCTGGTAATGATGAACAAATAAACAATAATGTAAAGATAAAAAGCTATCAAAGAAACTAAAAATTACCACAATAGATAACTGTTAAAACATGTCCAGTATAAATGGTATTTAGCTGATAGGTAGCTTTTAAGTATTAAAAAAAGCACATGCTTACTTCATATGCAATTAGGTTTGGGTCAATTGGTGACAGTGTAAAGCAATAGCAGGAATATGGTATGTATTGAATATGTAATAGGCTAACAAGACAATTTCTGTTTCCAGGGCTTAGGCAAGATGGTATTGATCATGTGTGTTCTCAGTGGTGTGAACATCTTTGCTTGGCTAAATAAACCTCAACCTAGCTGGTGGAGTTGGTGTTTAGAAAACAAACTATATGCCTGCATGATGATGTTCTTTTTGGCCAACACGATTGAAGGACAACTGGTTTCGTCTGGTGCCTTTGAAATATCTCTCAACAACATTCCACTTTGGTCAAAATTAGAAACTGGGAGAATTCCGCAACCTCCTGAATTATTCCAAATCATTGACAATACTTTGCAGTTTTCTAAAATGGACATGCCAAACAATAATTATGTACAATAATATTAGTATATTATGTTGTAGTAACATGGTTATGGTTGGGTTACAATCGGATCATGGATTCATAGTGATTCTTTTTTTTTTCTTATTTTACAATTTAAAGATACTTTCTTAATAAATATTTAAGTATCCACATTTATTTGATTACTTGAACTCTACAGTATGCAGTACAAATATTTTTATGAACATTATTTTCAAATTATTGGCCCATATAATCGTGTTTTATGCAGCAGTTTCTTCTTTTACTTTGATAAATTATCTAGTCAAAGATAATTAACAGAAACAAATGAAAGCTCTTACAATTTGTGAAATATTGTTAATAAAGATTTAGTAATATTATTATAATATTTGTGTTTCATTTTCTCAAAATGTTTTCACAATAGTACAATGGAGTCCAATAGTAGTCAGATTGCATTCAAGGAATAAGCAATATTTGCCACCATAAAAAGGCAGCTAACAATGTGGTCAAAAAAAAGTAGCAAAAGGTGATGAGACTTGAAGTACTGTTACTATTTTATTAACAACAATATGTTACACACCTAAGCAATTTTTGTATTTACCAGGAAAATCCACCCAAGCACACTTGAAATTACCTAAAATAGTCCTACCTGCACTGAGCGAAAGTAAATTAATGAAGCAGTGCAGTGATAGAAGTATTGTATTAATATTCTCAACTGCCATAAAGATATGCACAATTGAATGAGTATGACTGGGTAAGTACCATAGGAAGGTGGCGGAATCAGAGGTTTATTTTTATTTCTTCTGGCATCATCAACCAGATACCCAAATCGATATTGTCGTCGTCGTCGTGGCCGCCCACTGCTGGACATAAGGCTCCCCATCGATCGCCACAAGGACTGGCCCTCCGCCACCCTCATTTATAGATATAATTGCTTAGTAAAAATAACGTAAAACATAAAAAGAATAAAACAATCATTTTAAGGTATGTTTTTATCTTTACACAGTAAAACTTAACCATTAACATTGCATACTTTTTTACAAATTTCAAATGAGTAAATTACATGACTATTATCTGTGAAATATAATAGTTATTACTAAATTTAATGCGATAGCCAATTTTTATTTCGTGTACATGACTGAATAAAGACTTGCAGTGGTATAAAACAATGGTATGTTTATGGGAGCTGCACATGGCACATGGGGCAGGAGTGTCGAATGACGAGGTCGTGTCGCTGCGCGGCGGTGGCGCACGTGGCGCACGTCCAGGTCGCATGCGGCGCACTCAGCACGCGCCCCGATACCGCGCAGCCGGGGAACTGCGCGCCGCAGGACCAGCAGCGCGGCGACCTGGGGACAGCACTCTTTGTTAACACACACAACTACAAAATACTACACGATGTGTAGAAAAGAAACGAAAGAAATGTTCACTCATAGAAATTCATCGCATTACATCGCCGTTGACCAAAGCATTTAAACTGAATACAAGCTGTTGGCGGTGGACGTGCTCAACTCGAACGTCCACCGCTTTGGTAGAGAGTGGCTGTAAGGTTATGTGTTGGCTTCGATACTGTAGCTGGCGGGAACGGAATAATGATACCGGCTGAAATTAAACATACTTTAATCAATTTACTATTATTATTAAAATGCTTGCTCTGACTCGAACTGTAACTGTGACTGGTACTGATTTGGAACTGGTACTGATGCTACAACGCCGTTTTAGCGGTGCATATATACGAAATCCCCCACCTTGCTTCCTTCGTCGTGCGTACTTGTCCTAACAATTAACCCGGTGTTCTGGCCAACGAAACAATGGTTCGACAGTCGTAGCGCCGTTACTCACAATGAGTGCCATAAATCCCTGTCATCGGTTTACACAATTACTAACTAACAGTGGCTCTAAACAATGAGGACGTTGTTAAACCCGAAGTGGTGCAATAAAGTAACAATGGGCTCACAGTTTCCTCTTACGGGGAATTCCATTTCACGGTGGTCGTTGAGAATATAAACAAACCTTACTCGATAAAATTAACCAAACAAAATACATAATGCGTCGCTAACACAAGCAATGATATGTACGGCGCCCTTTCTTCTAAGATACTCTATGTACTAGGCAACAACAAAAAAACTATAAATTAAGATCATTTAAAAAAAATCCAATCTCAGTATATAGCCATGTAAACAGAATATAGTCTTCCAAAACCACACAATAAGCCGTTAAAATGTAGGGTACATTTAACGTTACATTAGACGTCCTTAAATGTCTAAAAATGCTTTAATCATTTTTAGACGTCCTTAGATGTCTAAAAATGCTTTAATCATTTTCGAATATTCTGCAATACAAATCCACTTCAACTGAAACTCCTTCTTAAAAGGCCGGCGACGGATCTGCGGTTAGAGGAAGACCAGAGGATCTTGCGCGGTTGTTCATGGGCGGCGATGATCGCTTATTTTGGTGATTTGGGGACAAACGAGCAACGCTCGTTTGTCCCCTTCTTCTATGAACAGGCAGCCTTTGCTGTCGTTAAGTCAAAACTTATACTACAAAATATAATGCAGTGCCTAAAAGTTTTTGAACTCACCAGTCGGGTATGCTCGTTTGACAACTTGGACAGTCAAATTTATTTCCTTTGCTATCCTTCGGTTTGCAACGAGTGAATATTTCTATTGCAAGATCCTCGAAGACGTCAGGCTGGACCGAATGTAAAATAATGTTCATATTTTAAGCTTGGGGAAACAATGATTAGGAAAGAAAACTATAACTTATTGTTGAAATCGATATATATATATATATATATATAT
>DWLR01004201.1:0-12415 GCA_018246295.1 Papilio alexanor hazarajatica
AAACAAGAGCAGCGCGACCGCGTCGATTGGCATTATTCGCAGATAAATGAAGGAAGCGCTATCGCGCTTCATGGCACGATTCGACACGGATTTTTAAAAACCTCGGGCACTAAAACGGTTAAATTCACCCAGACGAAACTGGCGCGAACAACTAGTATGCTATATACATCTAGAAAAGTTCACGATTTATTCATACCTTTATGAATAGCAGAGCAAATGTGTTTTAATATGTTTTATACTTCTACATTTATCCTACATTTTACTGCATCCTTAAACTCGAGGAACGATGAGCGGACTTGAAGCAATTTAGCATTTTTTACCTGTCAGCCCACGCTGCGATGAAAATTCCTCTGCGGGTTAAAATTAACCTTATTGTATAGAAACAGTTCAAATCATTCCATAGCCGCGTTGTGAAATGATCTGTCCCCAGCGGTATTTCCAAACCGATACTACTTAGGGGCCTTCAAGCAGAGAGTGTACTTCCTCCTTAAAGGCCGGCAACGCATCTGCAGTTCCTCTAGTGTTGCGGATGTCCATGAGCGTCGGTTCACTTAATGTTAGGCGACCCGCTGCTCGTTTGCCTCCCTTATTCGATAAAAAAAAACAGTTGCACTACATTACACTAAGTTCTTAAAAATTAAGATACATAATAAAAAGCCCATAAATTATACAGGAGAGTAGCAGCTTTTTTATCACTTAATAACTTCGTGTACATTGCATTTTAGCATTTTATGCAATTTCTTTGATTTTTTTGTTCAGGAAGTTTAATTATTATTATTGATTATTTTCTACAGTATGCTTAGTATGGACCTGGTCTTTAATTGTTTCTTTTACGTTGTTTATAATTCTACATTCGAAATATACAATACACAATTTTCGTAATATTACTGTGATGTAAAATTACTCACATGGCCCCGTCTTACATCCGGAATGTAACATTTTTAAAATATACAACAGTACCCCCAATACTCTTCTAACCATAGCCAAGGACAAATATTATAATGTTAATTTACTATAATGTAAACATCACAACAATTGTTCATTATACAAAATTAATCAATAAAAAAATCGAAAAATATAATTAATGATTTATTTTAATAGATAAAATGTAATTTTGTGAAACATTTTATTTTTAAATGGTAATTAAGATTATACAATCTTGCAAATACTTGCATAAACTCTAATATGCATAAGATTTTCAATAAAGTACCATTCTCTAGAAAAAAACACGCATCATGTAATTTACAAAATACTAACAGTACTTAATTGTATGTTTCAGATATGTATGCTGTGTGCCATCACAGCCTATGCACAATTTGACTCGCCTACTCCACCAAGGCTCCAGATCCCGGGAGCCATCCCCCTAGGCGGCCCCAGGCAGGGAGGCTTCAGACAAGGAAGACTGCAAGCCACCGGACCACTCCCCGGCGCAGTAAACAGAATTAGGAGACCTGGGCTAGCCAGGCCATCGTTCAAGTCTGTGGACGCTGTTCCCCGGCCGAGTCTACAGTCTCTGGAAGAAACTGCAAAACCAGTCACCGAAGAACCAGAAGACGAAGGAGATATTAACACTCCCACAGCTTTTGTTTCAAATGTTTTCTCTACGTCTGAACCACAAAATGACTACTTTGATATCACCACTACATCCCAACCAAAACCTCCAATTGTCTACAATCCCACACCTTTTACTCAAACAACTCCTTCACCGCCCAGACAGGAACCCATCAGGCCGACACAGTACAGACCATTAGTCTCGCCTCAGTCTTTCGTCCCCCAGAGAAACGAGGCACCAAGACCTCAACCGGCGCGCCTTCAGCCTCTGTCGAGTCGTCCACAACGTCCGGCCTTCCGACCTGAGCCCAAACCTTTCATTGATGAAGAGGAAGTGCAGATTCAACCGGTGCGCCAATACACTCGCCAAGAACCCGTCAATCGTGCCCCTGTGAAAAGTGTTCCTCAACAGAAATATAGTCCATCAAACTCTAGGGAGAAAAAGCCAGTTGCCCAAATCATCAGAAAATTCAGAGAGGAAAATGACGATGGGAGTATCACCTGGGGCTTTGAAAATGATGACGGATCGTTCAAAGAGGAAACCATCGGTTACGATTGTATAACTCGGGGCAAATACGGCTACGTCGACCCAGACGGTGTAAAACGTGAATACAACTACGAGACTGGTATCCCCTGTGATAAAGCAAACGAGGAAAAGGAACAGAAGGGTTTCATTGATTACCAAGAGAACAAGGCCGTATTGCCTAACGGCATCACAATCGATCTCTCAGCTATGGGGAAAAAATCTAAGAGGCCTTTCAGATCACCGAGTATTCAGTAGACTTTAAGTATATAACAATATTTATTTTAGGAAAATGTAATTTTAAGTCAACGTTTTCGTGTCTTTTTAATAACAATTGCAAGTTGTTTTAGCTGGTCTGTGACCATCAGCCTCAACCAACAAATAAGACGAAAATATAAACATTAAAAAATTTTAAGCTACTGCTTTCATTGCTTTTTCAGGACTCCTCTTTTACATTCTCTTTGATGAAAAGTAATGAAATATATTTATTAACAATATTTTAGAAATTACATAAAAAGGCACTCATGATTTTAAAAAATAGAGTATTCGCCTAAGTGTAAAGAAAATGAAAGTTTAATTTGTTTAAGTCTTACGATCATAAATATCAGGGCGTCCCACGGCGATGCCACATCCGAGTGAAATGCCTTAAATTTTGTAGATCGGGAATTTTACTGGGAAAAGGACTTCATCTTCAATATAAAGAGAAATGGAACTGTACTCACAGATTTTTAAACAATCGCCTATCGATACATTTTCAATGCATTATTTTCTAAAGACTATATCGAAGCTCTTTCATTGTATGAATCAACTGAAATTCCAAGAACCTGAATACTCCATCGTCAATTTCTGACTACCTACCATTAGATCTATTTTAATACGTTTATTAGTTATGTACCTCAATTGAGAATACCGACACCCCTCAGCTTACTCCTTGTCTTCAAATCGTTCCGGGATGATGATAGTCTCTCTCGTTTGCCGAATCGACACGATAAACAACACACGACTCCCTAGCGGTAACAGACACCTTTTGAAATTTATCTTTTACCGTACTTTTGACACGTATCACGCTTGTAACGGCACTTATCACTTATATCGTTTTTCATAACATACACGCATTTCACAATTCACATCGAACACGCAAATCCCGCCTAGATTTCGGTGCTGTGCTACGCCGACCACACCAGCACCGACTCGACGATCGTCGAAAGCGTTACCAAAGTCGCAGCAACATGCGAGACTCCTGAGATGCTCCTAATCGTGCCGCCCCTTCGCTTAAATAAATATTCTCGTGGTCTTCTAACCGCTTCGTTAAAAGTTGCTTTGTCCACAAAAGAGCAGTTTAAAATGTAGGTTAGTTTTAAGTTATCCTCGTCCCCAGCGCGATGGTTGTAACAATAATTAAAACAATCGCTATTCTTGTACACTCGTTTACTATTGATGACATTGACAGTTTGATGTAAGGTACTCATGAAACTTGAAGACAAAGAAGCTAGCAAATTATTCCAATTCTTTACAGTACATACTACCATCATACAATCTTAAAAATTACAGTATATATATATATATATAATCATGTTATTGTTAATTAATTATATCACACACATCACAATGTAGTATGTTACATAGATGTAGATGGTAATGCTACAACACCTAATATCAAGTTAGGCACTCGATACTGCACCCTATTTGCCTTCCACCATAAAAAACTGGCTCAAAATCAGTTCCACAAACATTAGTATAGTTTGAAAATCATCACACTATCTTCGCCTACTTCTATAACCTTAAGGCTAAATGGTCTGATAGTTCCCTTGTATTGTTGCATAGTACTCCAAGACAATCAAGGGTCAAAATTATACATATAAATAAATTTACAGCACATTGATAAAAGGATGGACTATTTTCAATAGCAATATGAATGCTTTCAAGATAAGACATTTATTTACAAACTGATCTTGACTTTTTTGCAATGAATAAATTAGTGCTTCGTTACCATCCCACCTGATGTTAAGTGAAAATGTAGTCAAAAGGTGGTATGCACTAGTTAAGTAAGAACCTATTCACTCTTTTCTTCACGGTAAGGCTAGTGAGATATCTCTGACAATTATATTACCCCTAATGATAGCCCATTTCTATTTGTTCTGGCATCTCTGCCAACTACACAAAAATAAGGGGACAGTAATCTGCAAAACTCTCATATTTATTTGTAAAGATTTACTATGCAATAAAACAAAGGCTAAACTTTTGCTTATTGTATATCAATTCTGTAAAAAGCATATTTGTTTTTCATATTATCACATTTTAAAAGTGGTAAATTTACAATAAAAACACACTATAAATATTATTATTTTATTACAAAATAAGGCATAGAAACATTAAATCATTACTTTAATATGATCTATTATTAACATAGGGTTGTGGTCGTCTCATAGGAGGTGGCATTCTGTTTGATGGAGTAATTGAAATATCTAGGTAGTTTCCAATTTGAAACTTAACTTGTGCCAAAGTTTTGTTATCATCGCCACCCCGTTGGCCTGAACAAGTCACTCCAATTTCTCTCATACGATATGTAGGAGATCTTGCATCAGGAAACACAATAGCAAAATCGAAGTATGTGCCTTTGCGTCTGGTCTCAGGATTTACTTCTTTTACTAAGCCTGTGAGTTCCCTTAAAGTTGCGTCCATCCATGTATAAATCTGAAGTTCATTTTGGGGTACAAGCCCTCTAGCGTAATCGCCGGGTGAATTGTGTCTTCCGGTAGAACAAAACACGCGAAGTAATAGAGGACATGTCTGAAATAAATTTCAATAATTAAAATGGAAGAATAACCAAGTACAATTTAACAAAAGTAATAATAAACAAACCTTTTCTCTATCGATAGGCTTAACCTCTTCTGCAACCATAGATTCCAGGCCTGCCATTTTTATTAAACGTTTTTAAGTTTCACTTTTTAACGTATTCTTTTTGTTACGTTATGTCCGTGTTTAAAACATCCAATAAAATGTAGTATTAAGTAAGATACACAGATGTCATAATAAATTACAACTACAATACAAAATACAAATGTCCGTTCTAGGGATGGATCTGAGATCGATTAATAAATCGAATCGGACCGAAAATTCGATTCATGTTGGTGCATTAAATCGAAATGTACCACTGAATCGATAGAAATAACAGACATTCTGACAAAAACAAAAATATATTTATTGCCATCTTTAACATTCGTAGTACTTTTGCATATTGCGATCTCGCTCATGCGCAGTTAATTCACTTGCTTAGCAGATCTAGGTTAATTCTATATTATAGCCTTAATCTACATTACGACATTACATGTAGAACATTTTACAGTTAACGATAGGAACGATACTTACTTCTTAGGCGTGATATGTCAAATAACCATCCTAAATCTTAGGAAGTATAAATTCCGTATCGAATCGATTTAAGAATCGACCTTTTTCTAAAAGAATTGCATCCCTAGACCATTCATTTTATCAATTCACACAACACAACACAACACACAACAAATACAATAAATGTTGACATTAAAATTACAATTGGCCCTGTTATTTGAAATTATTATCTTAGTATATTAATTTTAATTTAAAGACATATTAGTTAAAAATATTTTAAGGCACATTTTAGTAAAAATAAAACTTCTCAACAGTAATTTGAATCAAAAATGGCTTTTTCATTCATTTTGAAGTTGAGATTGTTGATTACGATATTTTCACATCTTCATGTGACTGACCAATGATCACTATTGTCAACCACGTTATGACAATGACAGTTCATTCGCCATCGATTATTTTTTGGAAAATTTGTGAATCTGTGTAAAAATATTAAGACTTTTTCAAAACTAACTACTATTAATTTTTGTGATCATAACATTTCAAACGAAAACACCTTAATAGTTTTCTATTATTAAACAATTAACATGGCCAACAAAGAAGACGGCGACTCCTTCGATGAAATGTATATAAACCCGGAAGATGGCATGCCTAATATACACCCCAATATAGAAGATTTAGAACAAGAAAGTGATTCTCAAGAAGAAACAAACGAATTCGATGATTTGCCGAAATCAGTGATAGTAACAAATATCCACACCGATGTATTCTCGGACGAAAAACTAAAGAAAGAATTAGAAGATCTTTTTCGTAATTTTTCGGATAATGTAACATTTCAATGGCTTCGTAGTTTTAAGAGATTGCGTGTTAATTTTGATAGCCCATTAGCAGCCGCGGGTGCACGCATGCAACTTCATCAATATAAATTTTATAACTCTTGTATAAATTGTTACTTCGCACAGCCAGTGACGCCGATTTCGTTGAAAAATTTAAAACCACCCGCTCCTGTAAAACAGTTCCTGATTTCACCGCCATCGAGCCCTCCCGTGGGATGGGAACCACGCGAGGAAGGTGAGCCAATAGTGAACCCTGATCTGTTGGCGGCCATAGCAAGCTTAGCTCCAGGAGAGAGTCATGAGTTGCATGCACCAACACCTACTCAACCAGCTATCATAGTGCACACAGCATTTACTGCAGAGTCCAATTCTGAAAACTGTTTAAGTCAACCTCTGCCACACACTCGCTGTCCAGATTATTGATGTTTTTTATTAATAGGATTTTTCAGTACATGTTAATGCTTTTTATTCCATCTATTAACAATTGGTAAATCATTTTGCCAAATGTACATATATCTTTTTTGAAACAAGGTATGAGATTAAATAGTTTTACTGCTAATTGTAGGGCTTAAAATATTTTTTTCAAGTGCATAAAGTTTAAAAATTAAATTGGTGCTATTTTTTACCATTTAAATCGTTGATGATTCACATTTTGTTAAAAATCATCTAAATAACTTAATTTATTTATATTTTGTCTATAAGAAATGAAGTGATATACATTATTTCTATTTAAATTATAAGTAGAAAATTAGTATAATAAAAGAAGAATTGGAATTAAATGTTTTAAAAATCACCTAAAATTGACATATCAATCTAAGAAAATAGATTGTTCACATTCTGATTGTATTAGCAGCTCAAATTTGTATTTCTTGTTATACATAAAGTATTAAAAGAATATTGTTTTGTTAAACCATATTTAAAAATTTTTACAGATTACCAATAAAATTATGACAAAACAACAGATGGTACACTAATTAAAAAGTTACGTAACTAAACATAAACGTAAGTTAAGTAACTAAAAAGTAAAGATGGAAACTCGAGTAGAGGAAAACATAAAATATTAATTATTTACTTAAACAAATATCCTTGCTTAATAATATTAAAGTAAATTGCAGAAGACATAAAATTTAACTGTTATCATGCTAAATATGATATTTTAGTTATACCTAGATCTGATATATTTCACTAGTCAGGTGTAAATTTTTTCACTCTAAAACTGTTATAGAAAGATTTTAACATATTGTTCCAATCTATGTGATTATATTTACCAGTTAAAGTTTCAATCGCCATTTATATTCTGCTAATAGAAATGGCATTTTAGATAAGTATGCAAAATCTTTTAAAGCTGTGTGTATTGTAATTTTTTTTTTATTCTTCAAGTTATGACAGCTCCTTTAGAGAAATAAATAGAAGGGTATGTTACAACATGTGATATGATGGAATGAGAGATCATTCTATCAAAAATAATTTGTACATAGTAAATTATTTTTGCATTAACATAAAAGCATGTAACTTTTAATGTCCAAAGATTTACTTTTTGCTGTTAGTTTAAACTTAGGTGTTGGTTATTTAATAGTTTCAGTTAAATAGTTTTCAATGAACAGTTTGTTACTTTTTTACAAGGTGACAATTTTTTCTTAAATTGTAAAAAAATATGTGTTTGATTGTTCAACATTCTTGGCATTCACTATTTATTTGGATATTTCGATAAAGTTATCTTATGCAAGTTTAGTTATTAGCATCTGATTTTTTCTGCCTACTTTAGAAACTTGACTTTTTTTTATTTGAGTACAAAAAACACGAAGACTCGGCGCTTTCACTTAATGATACTCATTTAAAAATTTTGTAAATGTAAAATAAATGTGAATGTAAGAAGACAGTCTAATAAAAATGTTGTTTGATGGTGTTTCAATTATTTATTTTTAATTTTTTTTTACCTTTTACTCTACTATCAACCACTGACAAAGACTATCAACGATTGGTAGTAGATAATATGACTGATTTTAAATAATAGTATTTAATAAGAGGATTCTTAAAGTTGACTTCATTTTCCGATTTGACGCTAGATTTTAATTATTTTTAATAAAATAAAATAGAAAATACTGCTTGCCACCATATCAAGTGAAACACCAATCAGTTATCTAACTTTGACGTTTCCAGTTATTCATTCACAAACTATAGACGAGCTTGTCTATTATTTCTACATTATATTTTTTTTAAAAAAGGTGAAGGTGTATATAACACGATGTCCCAGAATGTATCAAGTGAAGCGGAAATCTAGAGATAGAACTATGAGAATCATCCACATGTTCATTCTACCATTTTGCGCAGTTTATTCAACTGAAACCACGTTCAAAAACCCTGTACCAGCACTAGATACTCTGAACGATTGATGAGTGAATATTTATTAAAAATAACTATCTCCACTGTTTTACTATACTTACCACTGTGGATAGCAGTTGCTAAATAACAATTTAATGTCTAGGGAAATAATAAAGCACTATATATAGTAATACTTTTTTATTTTTAATGAAATGTTTTTATATTTTGTATTAAAATAACAAGGAGTTCTTGTACCTTGATATGGTTTCTGCAGATATGTTTGCAGAGATTTTGTAAAACAAAGGCAAAATGTTTTATAGTAAAAATATATCTGCATTGCCCTTACATCGAGATAACGTATACAAACATACATAAATGAATATATAAATCCTAATGAGTACTTTATCACTAAAAGTTAAAATAATATAAATCGATGTACAGAGTCAAAATAACAATCAACTTTTTTCTCCCACAATGTTGTCATTGTGTACTACTTTTTTAATGTATAATTATTTACAATCTATTTTTTAGTTTTAACATATTACGTTAATAATTTAAATTAGAGATAGACAAGTGATTGAATGGTAAGCAGGAAATCTAAGATCGAAACCCGGACAATTTGTAAAAACTTTTGCCTTTACCATATCGACAATAAACTGGCAACCTGTTTCCTTTGAATAATAAATCAGCACCGGTGACAAGTTATGCATACACATTTAGACAAATTATATGTACTACTGACAAACCCATTACGTTATACAGTCATAAACCTGTAAATTTTTAATTTGATTTCAACGTTAAACTTGTTCTGGTGTCTACCATTACTTTGGTTGTTGGTTATAGCATATAGATAGATAGGAACTTTTATAAAAGCCGACTTCTTAAATGTAACATAGGTAAATTTCTGAAGATCTTATATAAAATTTGGTCTTATTACATTCTATCACACACCGTTAAGTTCGTTATGAGATTTTTTTAATAATGAGATACCATCTATTATGAGATTACAAAAATACATTCATTTGTGCTTTAAAAATTATAAATATTCGAAAGTGCCATTATTAGCTATAATAAACTTCTAGGTACAAAATAGTTATTTCTTACTTAGCTAAATGTTGTACTAGAAATTTGTATCTCTTTACCCTAACCCATTCAGACCTTTTTAGTCATATCTTCTAAAGGAACCATAACTTCGGGTGTTTTGTCTTCTCCCGAATATCGCCTACTATTCTTCTTTTTGCCTAAACAGGACGCGAAACAAGTGTCTCCTTTTCCAAAAGTTTCCCCATCGGAGAGAGATTGTGGCATCGGCTTATTGGTTGTTTCAGGTAAGAAGAGTGTTAAAAATCCTGACACGAGAGCTATAACACCAAACAAAACAGCAGGTATTTTCGGATCAAAAGAATCTAACAATGAAATTAATGGTGTAAGAGCTCCAGAAAGCCTAGCGCACATCGAACCTAACCCTAAAGCCGAATTACGCACCACTGTAGGAAACAGTTCTGCGGAATAATTATAAACAATAGCAAAAGATCCGGCAATGAATAACTTGCCCGCTATAACTACAGCAGTTGAAATCGTACTTCCAGATTGGAGATAAGCAGCGATTATACATGCAGCGCCGCCAATCAACATCATAGAACTAATCAAAGGCCTTCGACCCCAAATGTCAAGAAAATAAATCACAGCAGCGTAACTCGGCAATTCTACAAATCCAAAGATAGCCGTTATTAAGTAAGGATTGCCTTCCATTTTACCCGTGCTAAGAGTCAATCCATAATACACCAGGGAGTTTGCAAACCAACAAAAACATACGTTAAGAGTTTTGATTCTCAAGTTTGGTGTTTTGAATAAATCTATGGTAGTGGCAGATGGAGTATCGTCGTCTTTTGATTTTTCCACTTTTCCTATGGCTATTAATTGCGCTTTATCTAATACTTCTTCAGATTTATTGAACTTTAGACCTCTTTGTATTATATCTACAGCTTCTTTAGCACGACCTTGAGCCCACAACCAACGAGGAGATTCATCCATTATCCATATGTGCGGGATCAATAAGAGACCGTGTAGTCCGTAAACAACTTGCAAAATCTGTCTATCATCTATAATAGCTCCCCAGCCAGCTACTAACATTATTCCTAATGCAAACGCACATTGGAAAGCAACACCGCAAGCGGTTCTTTTATTCGCTCCAACTATCTCCATAGTTAAAACAAAGCCAGTGATATAAGCACCGGCCGATCCAAATATTGCGTAAAGGTATTGTGTAAGTAAGAATGACCAATACTCCGGTATAAACGCAGCGAGTACACCGAGAATTAATTGTAGTACTCCCGACCAGCAAAATATTGTTTTTCTCCCATATTTGTCCGCCATACCTCCTAGCACAACTGCTCCGGTGAATACACCCAACATGTAAACCATTTGCGTGACCGCACCCATCCATCGTTTGTCACAAACGAAACTCCATTCGATAGCTCGCGATGATGTCCTATATCTGGTGTCGAAGACCCACTTCGAACATTTTTCTGTTTCGTTAAATTCATTGAAGAGATAACAATTGTGTAATCGGCCATCGAGCGTCATGGGTATTGCCTCCAGCACCTCCGTGGAGTTCCAGGCTGCCACAGACACGTTGGTGTCGACTCCATCAATCCAGCATCTGAAAATGAAAACATATAATATATTAATTACACAAAAATGTTTCCCTGTCGCATTAACCTATAATATCAAAAATGTCTATGAATTTGATAAATAATTGCCATGCTTTATTAACAAATAATCGACGTTACTTATTTACGAAATATGTAACAGAAATTTCACTACATTCATAATATTGAAAATGTAAAAATACGCCCTACATAAAATGACTAGTTAGTCGTTACCGAGGCAGACATGAAGACATCTGCTTAGCGTCAGGTTATTGATATTGGGTTCGTAAGGTAATTGTAATTGAAAAACACCATAAAAGTTTAACATCGGCAGGAAATCGAACTTTCAGACTGTGGAGTAAATTCAAGATGACTTATTTGCTAAGCTATGACGTTGTTAAATATTTTATTCATCGCAGAATTCACATTTTTATTTGCATTCAACAAAAAACAACAACTGATCTTTTGAACACAAGCTAGATCGACGATAAAGATTTTTCACCACCATCTCAGCCTATGATCATCCACTGCTGGACATAGACCTTCCCCCATTGATTGCATCATTGGAGGAGAATTTGCTATAATCGCCACGCTTGGCAAGCGGGATGGCGATCGCGGTATGTTCCACCATATTATTGTAAGAATGGTGGTCCGGTGGTCTTTACACCCAGACACAAGACAAACAGACATGTTTGTCTTGTGTCTGGGGGTGACAAACACACACAAATGTTTGTCCTGTGTAGGAATCGAACCCACGACTTGCAGCGTGTAAGGCTGCGCCATCTGCGCCGACCGGTCAGTCAATTACAGATTTTACACAATATTAAATATAATGTAATACATTATATTTAATACTGTTGATTTATAAGGTTATGCGAATCTATTTCAAATTTTAAATTAACATCTTTCGTGTCCAAACCGTATCTATTGATTTCAGTGGCTTTTAAATTCAGATCAGTTTACAAAATAAATATCTTGTCAAGGTTAATACGGTTAATAAGGTGAAAACCTTGAGAACATCACTACATTTTTCAACAAAATGGAACTGTAAACTAAGCACTCTTCCAGAGAAATAATTTTTTTTGCAGTAACGCGATCTCTTGGTCGAAAAGGCGATTTTTTTCGTTAACTTTTGTACAGAAAAAAGTTTAATGCTCTAAGTATATATATATATATATATATATATA
>DWLR01004202.1:0-12415 GCA_018246295.1 Papilio alexanor hazarajatica
CTACAGCCCAGACCTGGCCCCAAGCGACTATTATTTGTTTCCGAAAATGAAGAAAGAACTGCGTGGAAAAAAAATTGACGACGATGATGAAGTGAAGTCGGCAATTTCGGCCTATTTTGACGCCCAAGACAAATCTTTTTTTTTTCTACGGTATTAATAAGTTATTTGTCAGATGCAATAAATGTATTAGGATAAAGGGAGAATACATTGAATAGGAAAAATAGTTTAGTGTTTCATTTCATTATCCTTCCCTGTCATTCCGCGAACTTTTTGACCTCCCCTCGTAAAATGATAATCGCCATCCAAACTACTGAAAGGTATGCAGTGCTTAGGAGAAGCTTAACGTTTACCATCTTTTTGTGGTTTGACTCCAAATAAATGGATTTTTCTCTCATCAGGCGAAAGTGACTATCAATAATTGAAAACAATACATTATGCTTATGAGAATGGTTGCTTCGAGTAAAAAATAAAAATGAATTTAGGCTTTGTCGTAGCTAAAATTGCTTTAAAGTCAATTATAACAAAGTCCTGATCATTTTTGAGTTCTAAATGTAAAGTTTTTAAGCAAATTCCTTGTTACGAATGAAGTTTTCCTCTATGATTTTATAATATTTTCAATGCGTACTAAATGTAAATGGTCCACTTGGATTATGTTTATGTTGTGTTAAGTACACACACGGCAATTGTGAATATGAAATAATCCCGCAACGAAAATATTTCATGGAGACCGAGAGACACCTCAAAATTATCTTTTTTGACGTTGTATAAAAATTATTTATGTCAACAGTCTTCTTTCTTCGTATCCAGCGGCAAAATTAAATAAAGTATCGTATATCGTATCGTATCGTATATTGTATATCAGAAAACAAATCACCTTTTATGAGTTTATCTTACATTTAAATACAAAATATTGTTACGCTTATATTGAAAATACGGAGAGCATTGTAAATACGCCATACATTGTTGTAAGTGCCATTCGTCCAACAATGAACTCTCAAATTCGGAAAAACTCAAACTCGAACTCTCAAAACTCCTGTTTGGATATAAGGTATGTATATTCTCCGCAGCCTCAGATTGGACCAGTCGAACTGTTATGGGTCTGCATTTTAATGGCTTAGAATGTACCCTACCATCTACATGATACGGAAAATATGTACGTTATATAAAAACAAAGAATAATGACGTACATCAGAAATAAAAACATTCAAGCAATACTTTTAAATGAAACAAAAATTGAGAGTAAACGATTTAAATTTTAATTAATTTTTTTCTGTTACAGGTATGGAAAATTACAAGTAGAACCATTTAAAATGTATATAAATAAAAGTTATTTTTGTTGCTCATAAAAGGAATACTATATGTAGACATTTTATTTACATAGCATTATCTACATATATGAAAATATTACATTATTCCCGTACCAAAGGCGTCATTAATAATGTTTAAAACTTACCTTCGCTTCGTAATGGATGCCACAAAATCACCGTGTGTTTATCGCACACTTTACCGTAGTAACTCAATATTGAAAGAGATTTATTTCACATTGGAAGGGCGGTTGGATGATAAACGAGGTGCATGACGAGAGTGCGACGTTATCACTGAGATATCGAGCGCAGGGCGGACAGCACACTGAGCGGGCGGCGCCGAGGGCGGCTGGGCGGTGACTGGCTCCCCGCTGCCCGCGTACAGCCTCGCCCGGACGTGTTCCTGTTGATCATTGCGACAGGTGATCATGACCCCACCATATTACCACGCTTATGTCCATTAAAAATACATTCATGTTCTCAACTCATTTCAGAAGTACTTGTTCAAATAGATACACTCTAACTTCAGTTCGTTACGTTTACGTTTTTATAGAATAAGAATAAAATAAACAGTGACACATCGTCGTTATCTCTGCTGCCTTTGTTTTTCTGCGACCTTTCACACTTTTGTTACATTATAATTCACTACACACCTAAACACCACATAAGCTCGAAATTACACATATCTTTTTCGTCTGTTATGTAAATGTACAATCCCTGTTGTTTTTTTTTTAAATTAAAATAACGTAGCAGTAAGTATGTCAAATTTATTTGCACAAATGATTAAACACAAATACCAACGTTTGCAGTATTATTGTAAAAAGTAAAAGAAGACTTGTTAATGGATTTGTTCTTTTAAACTTACCGTATCCAATTTTCGCCAGGAAAAAACGTGCAAGATTTTGTACAATTTGTCATTTAACGTCTATTTATATCTACAAAAGTAGTATTTTTAATAACCTCATAATATGTTTTTATTTAAAATTGTCCCGAGCTTTGGTAGCAAGTAATAGTACAATTTCAATTCTTAGACGAACTCACGCTACCTAGTTAAAACTACGTAGATGATTTCTTTCAATCAAAGGTTACATAATTAAATAACATTATTAAACTTTCCTAATCTAAGTCAGTAATATTTTTGTTCGACTGAAATCAGATGAATAAGAATCGTCTATGTATCTGTAATTGTGTATTTGCAATGCTTTCAACCTGAACTTTCAACGCAATTCATGTTTTTTTTTAAATCGCTCTACTCATATTGATATGTATCTTATTACATAAAAGCCTTTAAGAGTTTGCAGATTCTAGCTGAATATATTCGTTTGTGTTTTCCTCCCTTCATATATGATAACTTACTTTTAAAGAGCTACAGTTTAAAGTTCAGTATAATTGAATAAGTCTTAAGTTTCTGGTATAAATGTTGCAAAATAGTGTCGAAAGCAAACCTTCTAAGATGAAGTTAAAGTGAAAATATAATTGAATGAGATAAAGAAAATTTAGTGATTTAATTTAATTATTTACTTTCGATGATTAATTTTAAATCCATCAACTTTGACTTAAACTCGGCATTTAATTAATAGTACATCACAAAACCGCCCACGCGTACAATTCTCTTTATTCTCCCTTCTATTGTTTGCTTCGCTTTAACAATATTACTGAAAGCTAATATGCTCGTGCAAATAACATGAATCATTTAATATAGTTTTACGACAACTAATTTTGATTTCTTGTTTATATACTTAAAATACTAAGCTAAATCAGTGTACTAGATCTTAATTTACAAGATACAAAAGTAGTGAAATCATAAGAAATGGCAAAATGTGGAATGGCAAAATATGTATCAGTCAATGATAATCTAAACGCTGCTTACGACAAATTAGACAAAATTCTGAAACGTTCCAATGAAAATTCAATTTTGAAGATGTAAAGATTATTTGTTTATTAATCCTTTTCTTGGCAATGTATCTCTTCAGATACATTAAAGTTTGAAAAATTATGTATTATTGAATACTCTTGGCAGTGTATCCCATCCATAGGATACATGCTTTTTGTAAACATACCCTCATAAGATTTTTTTAGATTTTTCTAGGCATCTTTGGGCCACGAGA
Organism: Papilio alexanor hazarajatica; assembly: GCA_018246295.1. Lineage (NCBI taxonomy): Eukaryota > Metazoa > Arthropoda > Insecta > Lepidoptera > Papilionidae > Papilio > Papilio alexanor. The sequence continues at coordinate 3,413 of DWLR01004202.1, forward strand.
ATTTGGGAAAAATTATTTTGATATTCAATAATTTTTTTCTTTGCCAAGAAAAGGGTTAAAACAGTGACACAGTTTCTAACAGCCTGCTCCGTGAACTACATTGTTCTATTCTATCGCTTTACTCATGCGTTCCTATGCTTTATTGTAGTGTCCTTTAAGTAAGTAATAATACAATAACGAATGGGCTTATGATGCAATTATTGCCAAACACGCCGTGTTGATCGCTAATGTACAGTAAACTCGTGTAGACGTATCCACACTGATTCATCTGCTTCGATGAGGCACACACTAATGGCAAGTATTTTCAACAAAAGTAAACAAAACCTTGTCTAATTTATCGACGTTATAATCGATAACCTATAAGTAAATAACACGATATCAAAGTGAAAGCTTAACTTACTGTCAGATTTATTACACGCGAGAAATTCTAACACATTTTTTATGAAGTCTCCTAACATGGTTAATAATTATGTTATATATAGTTTTGTTATGGTTAATAATAGACTTTTTTATTGTAGAAAACAAACGAGCTGATTATGTTACCTAATGCACCCATCGTCATCCGAACAGAAGAGTTGCAAATGCGTTGTCAGCCTTTCTGAAGAAACCATTCCCTTCTTTGTTTGTAATTGTTTAGGAAAAATAGGTAGAAACGGAAAGCGATAGGGCCTGCGGCACAAAAAACGATTTATTGCCAACATGATATTAATATAAAAGATTATTCAACATTCTTTATCCAGTCAATTTTGGTTAGTGTTTTCGCGCAGTTGATGCAGAGGTACATTTAAATAACAAAAAATCGATACTTCTCCGTAGCAACTTTAATTTAACTCTACAACTTATTTGTTATACATTTCAATTCTATTTTTTTTTTTGCCTCGGTAATAAGAACAAAACTCAGATTATCTTTCGACTCACTTCTTCAAAATTCAAAGATTTTATAGAAAATAAAATTTTCAACGTTTTCAACGAGAACAAAATTAAAACAAGACAAACTTACAAAATTGAATTAATTAAATATCCTTTTTTAATCTATGTCCAAGATATTTAATTAACAATCCCCCCATCTTTATTATGTAGCCATTTTCAGAGTTAATTTGTTGAAAAGGAACAAGAATATCCACTTTATTGTATTGTTAAAAGGCAAGGATATTTAAGTCTGTCAACTTGAGAATTCAAAGTTGTGTGCGAGACTGACACATTTGTTTACAAAGAACTTCTAATTTTGAGGGCGCCGGGTTCGTAAGCGGTAACTCCAGCTAAGTTAAAGTAACCTAATTAGTTTTCTTCAAACTTTCACCCTATTAGTTATTTTGAAATAAGTGGCCATTCGAGTGATGATTACTTTTATGCACTACCTAATCAGTGAGAGGAGAAAAAAGTGATTGTTAAATTATTGAATGTGTTTGAGGAATAGCTATCATTTTTTTAAAATTTGAATGTTATTATATTTTTATTTGTTGAATAAGGTTCCTTCGCCATTCTACTAGTATTAGTATACTATGATAATTGTGTGTTATTCTCTTAAGTTTATGGTTGAACTTAAGAGAATAACACACAATTATCATAGATTCAAACAATGTACTCCACATTGTTTAAATCTATGGTAATTGTGTGTTCTGGATGAACTCATAAACAACTGAACCGATTTAAGTGAGAGTTCAATCATGGCGTAATATTTTTATGTGTGTATTTTTATTATTTGTTGAGTATCGACTTAGATGCATTTTTGCCCCTTGAGAGGCTAACAAAAAACCTTAACATTGCCTCAGATAAAAAAATCTCCGTAAGCAGCTGCAATCACTTAATATCTCAACATCACTTTGGTTTGCTCCGTTTTCCATTAAAAAATAAATCATTAAAATACACTCGCATCTCTATTTTGCTACGAATTCCAGCATCCAATTAAATTGAAAAACCAATTCGAAAAAATCAAATAGTCCGTCATATACAGAAATCCAATAAATTAAACCCTGAGGCTATCCAAGTTTTCGCGTTAGTTGAAGTTTTGATAATAATAAATGAACTTTTAGATATACTTTCAACGTCGAGCCAAATAAATCTACTTTCGTTAAGTCTTTACGCCGTTGCCTAGAGGTGTAGACAGGAATGGTGTCAGCATAATTTTTATATACCTAATTTTGACCAGAACTTATTTTAACCAATACTGTAAGAATAGAAATATTACGAATCTGTGTGTAATATCCGTTAACACGGAAGGATGTGATCACACAAGAAAAAGCGACTAAAAAGAGGCAATAGGTTGGTAGAGATTCTAAATAGGTAAACTTATAAAATAATTGTTTTTGCTTAAGTTATTCTATGGATATGTTTTTTTTTATTTGTAATCTATTATTGTTAGTGTTAATAGCTTTACTTCTTGTCCTTGTTTTGCCTACCTTATTTCGATCCTTCTGTGGGTTGCGAACCCACAAAAACGTAGATCATTTCCCTACCAAACTTAATTAAGTTCCCACTCCATACCCACTTCATTTCACATCTTATTTTTTTATCTATTTGTTTTTGAAACATTAACCCCTTTTGTTGAACTAAACTATATTAGTTTTCCATTTAATCTTACAAGCAATCTAAATAGATTATTTTTATAATTTCTTGCTCATATTCTTTCCAAAGTTATAGACATTCCGTTATACTAAAGTGAGTGCATTTTAATACATATAAATACATACATACATCAACAAAAAATAAAATGATCCAGCAGCGATATCATAGCTCGTTAACAGTTTCGTGAAACCCCAAATGTTAGAAAGATTAATTAAAATGACTCTATTAGGGTGAACATTACTGTTATACAATCCCTTGTTTTCCGTAATGGACCGTTATGTTTGCCCAATGTAAACAAGGCTTTAGCCTAATGGAACGGTCGACAATTTGTTTTTCCGAGCAATTACTAATGATAAATTTTAATTGTTTCCCAATATGAAATACGCATTAGCAATTTATTCAAAGCTACTTTAGATGATCCATACTGACTTCGGCTACAGCAACTATTTCTGTTCGTCCATAAACTATAGAGCATTGGTGGCATGTTCGGGTATGGTTGATGTCAACTAATTTTCGCGGTATTGTACGTGAGCAATTTCTACACGTTAATACTCCATTCAAATAATTATAATCATAAAAGCTCGTGGTATGCCCTTAATTTCCAAATGTATACACGTTTTTCTTCACCGTCTTCATATATTTGGGGTAATTGGTTTGACGAGTTAAGAATAAGTTTGTATTTTAAATTATATCCATCTCAGCCTATGCTCGTCTGCTGCTGGACATAGGGCCTCCCTCAATGATTGCATCATTGGGGGTAATGTGCCATAATCGCCACGCTTGTCAGGCTGGTTGGCGATCGCAGTATGTTCCACGGTACTGAGAAAAGGACGCTGTTGCCCGTCCTCCGGTGGTCTTTACTTCCAGACACAAGCTAAACATACACATGCACAGAAATGTTTGCCCTGGGTGGGAATCGAACCCACGACCTGCAGCGTGAAAGGCAAGCATCTTACCAATTGCGCCAACCGGTCAGTCATATGTATTATATATATACAATGATGAGAATAATATACTTTTTATGTTTAGCTTACAACATTTTTCTTAATGTTAATATTTGTTAAGTAACTACTCTTAAAAAAGTTTTCTTACTTTACTTCCTTGATTGGTTTCTGGGGAAATCGAGATACGTTTGCGAGAAAATATTCTTTTCCCTTAGAAATCTCTGCACTCTCCGACCTTCCTAACAATGATCTTTTAAGCCCCGGACGACTGTAGCCATTATAAGTTCGGAAACATTTGGGACCAAAGGGTCCGTTAAATTTACTGAAACTTTTTTCGGCTTAAGGTCTCTTTCTCCAGTTTCGATAAAATGTATTATATTTTCAAAGTTTTTTTTTTGTAATGAAAATTAACAATCTTATTTAAATATTGTCTTGATTGCCTTCAATTTAGCAAGGAAAGTAACATGATAATTAAAACTTATTCGTATAATGTATCGTTTATAAGTCAATATTTTTGATCTTCAAATCCTCGTTGGAAAAAATAGATAAAACTAAAAACCTATTGAATTAAATTATAGATTAAGAAATTTAATTAATATATCATATGTTGAATACTAACAATATTTTAAAAATGGTTTCATAAAAAAAATAATAAAAAGTTGTTTCACTTATACTTTTCTTTAAATCAAATCTTTTTTTGGATTTGGTTACATAAGTTTGAAGTCAAATATTAAACAACATTCAGTTTACTAAACGAAGAGGTACGTTTGAACCTGTACTTAAATTATTGCTGTCTTTTAATACTTTTTACCTTTCTCCTACTTAAATCTCAAGTCGTAAGAACTATCAAATGAAAGCGCTTAAAGTCGTCATAGGCTGCCTTTCAAAAAAAAAAAACAATCACCTTAAAAACATCTATAAAAAGCATTTGGAAAAACTTGTTGAAATCGACGTATTAAAATAAAAGATTTGGTGCAAACATGTATTGATATACTAGATCTCACGTCCCTTTAACCTAATTAGGATGAACATAAAGTACAAAGTTAACACCTTTATGGTAATTCACCAAGTTACAGATGGCAAGAGAGACTAGTCATTGGATATCGACTATGGTAAATAAATTTACGGCAGGAACACTAACTCATTTTAGAATTTGCTGCTTAATACGGAAGAACAAACAATTTACAATACGCGATGAAATTCATCATGGATAACGCAGTATGAATAATGTGTACATTTACATTATCCTTTATATTACATTTGCCTTTCCGCTCTTGGTGTCTAAGGTCTGGTATATGGATATATGCAAAATGACGCGTTCGTTGATTAATAAGTGATTGAGTAATTCACTTAATTCTCATTCTTTGCCCCTGATTTTAAAATCAAGTTTTGATGCTTACCAACTGGAACGTTGTAAGTTGTGTTTAAGTGTATTTTACATAACCCGCACAACTTTAGACGTATGCTATTTTTAAAATTTGCTAGGAAGCCTGGTGTGAGAGGATCGTGATACAATTAAAACTATAAACTCTATCAGAATTCAAAATCCAAGGGAAAGCGAGCGAGACTTTACGAGCAGTGTCGTCGCTTTCGAAGTAAATCCGCTGCATGCTCTTGTAAAAAAATAGATGAATGCAGGACGCGCGTCCGATTCCGATTTCGTACAAATGTAGTCCGGACGCAATTCGTCCGGACTACATTTGTACATTTGTCCGGTCTCTTAAAGAGAAATGTATTGGATTTTGTACTAAAGAAAGATTTCATTTTTATTCTTAACCCTTCTCAATATTTATTGTCTTTTAATTCGTTAACTTAAATGAAGAATCACAAAAGTGTATTACATTACATGTATTACATTATATATACATTATATATTAGTACATTACTAAGTGTACATATATGTATAAAATATTGTGCTTGTTTCGTGCTATTCAATATTTCCATATTTATTTCAATTTTTCCAGAAGAAGCCAGATCAACGCAGTAAAAAGTAATAAAACTACACGTTTCATTATACTTAAGTGAACCTGGACTCCGCACAGAGAGCCAAAATTTCCATGCAGTGTAATAGTAATAATAAGATAGCATAGTAACAATTGAAATTTTCAACAACATCGCTCAAGTGGACATCGTGATAAGATAACGGAGGGCAATATCTAGTTCTAATTATTCTATGGGGATAAAACTGTGAGTCAGGGAAATTTATTTCTTTATGATTCTTAACTAACAACCATAAATTAATTTCGCATTCATTTATTTTTTTATTTATCGATCGTCATCGATACATCAGATAGCCTGCCGAATGTGAGAATCACGGGTAGTCGACAGTGAGCAATAACTGAGCAACTGAGCAAGCTGCTTGGCTCATCTGAAGTCAAGGGACCGTCATACATTGTGTGACCATGATATAACAAAAATGAAGTTATTTTTCAAATCAAACCATCAAACCATGGTAAAGTAAGAAAGCTGAAGATTTTACAATTGTTGATTAGGTATTCTTCAATAATTTTATCAATAATCATCGTAACAGCATTATAAAACCATTATGAAACTATTATGTCGCCATTGTAACGTCACTGTAATTATTTTGACATGCCATTATGACAACATGCCATTATAACCTATACATGGATGTGTCCAATGCCAATGATAATGTGTTCCGACAAAATACTTGCTCACAAAGTAATTGAATGAAAACTTAATCCATGTTTTATCGATCTATCGTCTAGCTAGATAATATCTAGTTGCATCAACTTATTTTGTAATTTACTCTTGTTTCTCTGCTGTTACTCATGTTCATAATCAATTAGTCCGCGAAAGTGACAAGAAAAAAGGCACCAACGAGAAAAACATTTTACATAAAATTAAACTAGAAAAAAATTCCTACATACGTAAAACAACAGAAAACAAGGAGACAAAAGCTCTCCTTAGCCTACACATTTGTTATATAACGTTTTTTACAGTAGTTATTCAACAGTCCAAGTTTTCAATTATAGGCGAAACCGGAACGCGATCACTTCTCAATATAGTTTCGAATTGGAGAAATTGTATTGAACACAAAGTAAACTGCAAAAGTAAACAAGCATTCAGAGACCGGCTGCGTACAGAAGCTGGCTACGTTCAAAGCAAAACAAATCAAAAGGCGCGGTTACTGTGTGCTGATGTATTTGTGATAAATAGTCGATTCGAAATTGAACTCCATATTTACCGGCTGTGCAAAATGTCATGTTTGAACGCAAGTTTGATTAAACTTTTGCCCTCTAGCAATCGTTTTTGTCGACTTCTATTTGATGTAGTTTTCCCAGAAGGTCTTTTTTTAATACGCATTCGACGATATATAGAAAATATAACAATTACTTAACATGACTTTAAGATAGCAATCGCCCTTTTAATACTTCTCTGTGTGTCTGTGAATACAAGTGGTTAAATAACCTGAGCATAAGAGTATCCAAGTATAACTCTATTGTAAGCTATTTAAGAAGTAACTTCATGATACACACAATTATGAAGAAATTTCCTGTTGATTTTCAAATTAGAAATCTTATTACGAACTTTTGGAATCATTATCTACTAACAGGTCAACTACAATCACTTGTGGCGACTACTACACTACAATATAATAAAATACATTTCACTATTCACTGTATGATACGACACTGTATGATATGACACTTTGGAGAAGGATAATTTAGGAATCAGTCAAGCTGTTTTGGCAACGTGAGGTCATAACGGAACAGACATACCAAGTATACAGTACATAATATGCCCACGAAAAAGATTAACCTCCTGTCAGTCGGTCAAAAATATGTTCATATTACATAAGGATTTATTTCTAAAAACCCTTAGAATCAAACAATGTCAGCACACGAGATAAAATAAGGTATTTTAAGAGGGTCTAAAATAAAAAAGGGTTTACTACAAAAGCTTTCTCAACAAGCGATTAGGTAAAGTCGCTTCTCCTCTGAAATGAAGAAAATATTTGAAATATTAAGCAAAGGCAGATACCCTAAAATATTGATGGGAATCTTCATAATTAAAACGGCATTTTCATAATATCAGGCTTTTTTACATCTTACGACATCGAATCTTAAATCGCACATGTCATTTATTTAATTTGGAATCTAATTAACCATAAGGTTTATAAAACTATCAATTTCAATCCATTGTTGGACAAACATCTTCCTGAAATCCTACTACCCTATATAGTACTTCGCCTTTCGTCTAAATGTATATTTAGAAGTATATCATCATAGGTGCTCCACATCACCCTAATGAATTCAAATATGGTAAATTATATTTAAATATGATTTCGAATATTGCATTCCTAAATTCAATAATTTCAGATTTTACCCATTACAAAAGTTCATCCTCTTCCTACTCTAGTGATATTTTATCACATTAAGCCTGTAAGTTAATTAAGTATGTAAGTATAGATTAGAAATTTTAAATAATGAAAACATTTTTAACATTAACAAATTGAAAGGCAATATTAAAAACAATTAATTGTACCAGCTTTTATGTTGGCTAGACCTTTAAAAGAAGGTTTTAATTACTAAAGTTTATTTTCCAATTTCAGTTAAGTTTGAGAGTTGTTTCAATTATCGTTAAAATAAATTTATAGCTTGTGATCTGTTGATCTTGCAAATGTAATAGAAAGAGTTTTGAAAATGACTTACAAATAGTATCAAGTATAATAAACAAAAAAACTGCTGGTCAACGCCACTGATAAATATTCCTATCATAGTTAATGCAGTTTCATTGACGTTCTTTACATAAAAATACTTTTTTTGTTAATTAATGAAAATAGTCAAAAAGTTTTGAATTATCACTGGTGACACAATTGGAAACAAGACAAGTCGAATGCGCACAACAATATGATATTCATTGTAATAAAGGACAGGTCTCTTTTCTTTCAAGTATATAAAAAGACTATAATTTAAAAATTAAAAAACCAACTGACTGTAAAAATGAACGACAGAAAAAATTGTGCAGACGTTATATTAGTTATGACCGCCGGGATCCCTTCGCTTTTTTTGCTGAACAGCTTTCGGTTCAGGTCTAATCTAAAATTATGATGTCGTTCAGCTATTCATTCTAAGTGGTATGCATTAAAGCGGTAATTTCGTACTTAAACATGTTTATATAGTTATAGATAGTTTAGGCTTAAAATAACTTTTAAAGTCTGAAGCACAAAATGATCAAATTCCATTCCGACTAAGCTTTTTACCATCGCTACAAGGCATAACCCGTAAAGCGTGCATTATTCGTTCAAAAACTTCTACAAACTTTCTTGATGAGACTTTTCCCCTTCTTTAAATTTCGATGCAACACCTATATAGCTTTTTGATACGATGTCAATGTCTATATATATATAATCTATGCAATATGATATATATATACATATATATATATATATATATATATGGGCGCAATACGCCATCTATCGGCAATTTTTGGCAAATATTGATATTTATGTTTTACTTTATCATTTAAG
>DWLR01004203.1:0-12413 GCA_018246295.1 Papilio alexanor hazarajatica
TATATATATATATATATAGTAAAATATGCACTATAGATATGTCGGTAAACCAGAAGGAAACTGGGTTACGCACCTTGACTGTCCGCATTGTCATGTGTATTGAGAGCAGTTCTTTCGGGAACTACCAAAGATATCTCGCCGTCGCCGCACAGAAATTTCTGTCCTGACACCAGGCGGATAATCGACCCGCTCTCCCCGTCCATTACTATCGTAGCTGAGGAATAAATAATGCATAGATTTCTTTCATTGAAAAAATGGCAAACGGGCAAACGGTTCATCTGATATTGACTGCTGTCCATAGGCATCTGTAACAAGCTGAGTTGCAGATGCGTTACCCACCTTAAATGAACAGAAGAGATACATATTTCCTTTTTCTATCTAACCCCTCTCCCGTCACATCCTCTTCCCCTTCTCATCCTTTTCTATTAAGGAACCTCATCCATCAGACGAAACGCAGAACATTTCTACTTGCAACCTTGGCCCAGGAGTGCAACAGATGTTGTAGTTGCGAGCTCCACCACTCTTCTATTGTAGATAAGAAAAAACTACCGGCAAAAATCTTATTCCTTCAGCATTGAAACATGTAATAAACTAGCAAACAAAACTAGCAACTTAAAAAAGTACAATAACTTTGATTTATGTAGATTGTGATTTATGACATCCCTATGACACTCCGGGAAAGAATACGAATCGAATGACATCTCAATCTTCAATAGGTCAAGCCGTTTAGGCTACAGGTCACAATGGATAGGTCACTGAACATTGAGTTCAAAACATACACCGAAAATTTACATATTAGTAGACTTAAAACAAGTCCTTGGATTTGTGATGAGACGTACCGCGGCTATAAATGACATAAATAAAACTATATAAATTTGAAGTAATTTTTGTGTACTGTCAATTTTTTTTAAAGATTTATTATAACATAATTATATTGTTAATGTCTAAATAAATTCCATTTATTTATTTAACTCACGTTGATCATCATCTCCATCATCTCCTTGCAGCATCTGCAGCTTGCCGAGGACGTACTTGCCCTCCGCGCCCCCCGCGGGGGAGCCCAGGTTGGACAGCAGGTCTACATCGAAGAAGCTAGTCTTTGATTTGTCGCCAACGTTCTGGAAGGTATTTTTAAATAAACCTTTGTTGCTGCTTAACGAATTATATTTTTGTACATCTATAAAAAAAATAATGTATGTTTGTCCTCTATGCGTTATTAAACCATTGATCAGATTGTGATCAGAAACTTTGGTGGTGTGTTCTGAAAGCGTCCGCGAGGGTTTCTTGGACCAAAGATCTATTTACAGATGACAGGAGGGAAATGTTTTTCGCGCGTTTTTTTTTTGGCAATCAGACGGGCTATTTTTTTTTAAATACAAGTTATTTAATTTGGAAAGTATATTTGTTTAAATAAATACAAATAAAATTATAAGTGAGTATTTACTAAATTACCTTGTCTTTAGTAGATTCTTCAAAGACCATATTGGCGTCACTTTCGGAAGCTGCTATGACGGCCAGGGAACAATCTGTTGAACAATCACTTTTAGCTTACAGCGTACGAAAAGTCGACTATATTAGAATACCGAGGGTTAGTAAAATGGCACGACAATGCCGGGATCATATATTTATAGCCTTCAGAAGCCATGTTCTATACAAATTCAACATTAAAATATGACGTTTGACTTTAGTAACGTCAGTGTCAGATGCGATGTTTACACAGTTATGAACACAAACCGCCATCTAAATGAAATTACAAACACGGACATTTTAAAATTGTGCTGTTTGACTGCTTGATTACGCGGGATTTCATGAAGTAACCAATTGGTGACTTTGATTTGGCCCCGAATGAGTTACCTGGAGGTATGTAACTGTATCTTTGACTAGGATTTCTGATTTAAGGGAGGTACACTTAGAATTTGTAGTTCTAGCCCCATAAGAATTGTAGTTTCTCCCATTTTTTTACCTTCATCAATCTCCATCGGATGGTCATCGTTATTCTCCACATTGACATCTGCATCTTCCTCAGTCTTCGGAGAAACGATCTGGTTCAGTTCAGCAGAGAAGATGTCTTTGGGAGGTTCATCCAAGGTGAAGCTTAACACTGGACTTGCAGTCTTTGTATTAGTAAAACATTTGGATGACGCAACGGATGACGTCGCTAATGACGCGACGGATGACGACGCTAATGACGTGACGGATGACGTCACGATATGAGCGTGGCTTGCGCGCTGCATCTTGCCCGTTACAGTTAGTCCGCCAGTTGTCTTTACGCTCTGAGTGAGTACGGACGAGCCGACAGTAACTTTCAAGTTCAATGTAGATGGTGATAGTATTCTTATTTCCGGCTGAAATATTAAATAACGTTAAAAGTACATTAATCCCCCTCTATAACACGGTACTCTCATAAAAAGAGTTTTCATATTACGCGATGTCATCGCCCTGGTTTAATACGTAGTTTGCACCATATATAGAAATATAACGCGGAGATTCCCCGCGTTATTTTTCTGTATATGTTTTTTTTAATTGAAAATAAAACGCTTCGAATTTGATAAGTTAGATCTGAGTTTTTCAAGCCTCATTAAATAAAAAAAAGAAAATTGTTAAAATATATACTCTTACTAAGGCGATGTGATTAAAGGACATTCGTGCTATGGAAAATAACTTTATCACAGTAATATAAATGTATTTTAATTCCGAAAGGCATTTGAGTGACGGTTTAATTGAGCACTACTTACGTTATTTAATTTCGATGCTAGAGTGGCCAGGGGTTTTGGTGCGGGTAGTGTACCCCCCTTCAGCACAAAGTCAGCAGGTAGCGGCTGCAACTTAGATGCCGGTAGCACCAACTTCTTACCAATGAATTTCGGAGGGCTTCGCTCTTTGTTGTAAGTGTCATAATTTAAGTTGTGTCGCGGCAATGTCTTTTGAAACTGAGACACCATTGATGATTTTATTACTTTTAATCTGAAAGTAGATTTATTGTTATTTCTTAAAAATAAGCTTAAAGTGTTTCAAAGTCTGCAGGGGAAGATGAATGAAAAAGGTCTTAGTAGAGTTGAAATACACGTATTTATTGGAGCCTCTATCTGAATCTTTAAAGAAAGACGATATAAGGAGTACCGGCAATGGACGAGTATGTGTGCATAGATGTATGGATGCGGCGTGAGAGACAAGCAACCGCGGCAACAGGGATGGTGCTGATGGGACAACGAAGAAAAATTCGGTAAAAGTTTAGATTTCCACGTCACATTTTGAGGGGGTTTATGGAAGAGAGGAGGGAGCACCTCTCCTTTCCCTCAACACTACTTCCAATGGCAGAAAATATATCGTTCCCACGAAATTTAACATATACATATAGCCTTTATTTCAAACGACATAGAGTCTCTTTTGGCAACTTCAAAAAATCATTAGCTCTCACCTGACTTGTATCGAGTCATATTCAGAGCATGACTTATGACATCTGTTGCAGAGAATCTTTGAATGTATGTCTTTTTCCTTTATTGGTTTGTCGACAATTTCACTTAGTACATCGACCACTGCCTTACCGGATTGTAGGGTACTCTGAAAAAATATGTAAATATAAGATTAAATTTAAACAAGAATTGCCAGCAGTGCCGAGCTAGGTTAGGCTTTAAAATGACATTTGAAAATCAAAAATTTATACCAAATATTTAAAAAAAAAACCTTTGGTATGTTATATTAAATTATTCTAAAACAAAATTTTATACTTGTTTTAGCATTAATTACCTTGTAGATATTTGAATTTGTATTGCCGTTTTTTAGAAGGGAAAAAGTGGCGATGTTACAACGATTTGAAATTATAACACCAATTCCTATACTCACATGATCTCCAAATATATTTACAGCATTCCGCAAAGGAATTCCAGCTCTCGAGTTACAAATAAAACAGTACTGATTCATCCTAAAAAATATTTTTAATAACATTTTTAGAACATTTAGAACAAATACGTGAACTTAAATAAAACGCGTAACGGTAATGTTTGTAATGTATTGGAAGCAGGCCCTGTTTCTCTTTTCTTTCTTCTCTCCTTTTCCATCCTCCGTTCCCAACTTAGGGTGTTTAGCCCCAAATTTAGGGCAGAATGATACATGATATTTTTACAGCTATTTTTAGAAGCAATAAATAACTGACCCAAAACGAGTTGTTCGATGGGATATACCGTATATTTCATAATTTAAAGATTAACGAAGACTGCTTTTTTTTTCGTTGAAGACGAAAAAAAAAGGGCGCGATTTTAGGGCTATTTTTGGCGTTGGTAGCATTGTGTGATCTATAGAGGGCGCTCCGTTGCGATTATCCGCAAATGTTTATCCGCGTGTGAGGCTTTTCGTCGTAGCGTCCTTTTCTTAGTACAGTGGAACATACTGCGATCGCCAACCCGCCTGCCAAGCGTGGCGATTATGGCATATTCCCCCCAATGATGCGATCAATGGGGGAGGCCTATGTCCAGCAGTGGACGATCATAGGCTGAGGTGGTGTGAGGCTTAGGAAATGACCGGCAACGAAGATATAGAAGAATATGGGAGAGAGGTGTTCCACGACCGCGCCAAATGAAAATCTGTAATCTCTGCCTAACCCTGTATCGATTACGTGCGTGAGTAAGATGTGATTCATAACTAATTATAAAGTATGTTAAGAAGCAGTTACGTAACAACAGGTGAGCCGCTTACGCGTTAGAATCCGGCTAGCATTCAATCATATTTTTTATAGCAACTACTAGAAAATACTAGAAAGGCGGTATTAACGCCGCGCGGGTATCCTTTATCAACGAGGATGTACTATGCGTTGATGTATGTATAGAAGGGAGAATGTGCCAGTTCGTTTTAACATGGAAATCCGTAATTTCTGCATACACTCCTTGGTTAAGAGCGTAAGTCTAGCGATAAAAATAATGTTGCAAAAAACATTGTTAACGTTTTTTGCAATTGAGAAGCGAATATGTGGAAGCCATAAAGCCACCAGAAGACTGACATGAAAAAGCAACTGTCATAAAAAAACGTGTATTGTTTATTGACTGGTAAATTATTTAAAATGGAAATTAATCATTTGTGTACGTCATCTATAATTTAACCAAAGGCAGACGTTAGTTACACATAATAATGACACTCCATTTCCAACTAAACCCTTAAAAAATAACCATCTCGTATTTAAATTGTTTACTGTAAATGTACAAAATATGTTCTTACGAATTTTTATAACACAATAACACGTTTCAACTTGAAAATTAATTAATAATAAATTACGTCTTATATGGTTGATAATGATAACGATGGTTAATAATTAAATACGTTTCTAGTTGCAAATTAAACGTTTATAGAAAATAAAAGGCAAATTCTAAATCTTAAAAAATGTTTTTTTTGTTATATACATTTAAATTATGTTTAAACAATAGGAAAGTTGAATATCTGAGAAGAGAACGTTCTTTTGATGTTGTACAATTATAAATAAAATAAACTAGTGAATATAAGTATGTGTTCGCGTATTATAAAATAAAAATGCACACAAAGTTATTCAGAATAATCATTACAGTTCCGCAGAAGATAAATAATTATATATGTTTTAAATCTGACGAATATAACTTCAAATTTTTACTACGTGTCCTATAATATGAAACAATACGGTGTGTGAAAAATGGTAATTGTCCTAAATGTAGTTTGCTTATAACATCTGTATCAAATTAAATCTTTTTTATAATAACTTGCAAATGTTATTCGTGAATATAATGATTAAACGAAGGAATATAACATTTTATTCAACTTGAAAGTAAAATATCAAGGAATTGACACAAATTATATAACATTTTACTTGGTGTAAAAACTAAACGCTTTTTCAACAGAATGGTGTTTTGTTTACTTTATTATCACTATCAGTTACTAAAATTTCAAATCTATTACCACCATAAGCAAATAAATTTCACAAATATGTAAAAGAAAAATGTCTGTCAAATAATATACGCTGTTCTAAAGAAACGGCAGCCATTTTGTCGCATATGCCGATTAATGACGTCTTAAAATAATCATTAATCACCATTTCAATCAAATAAAACATGATTACCTGTTAATTAATCATCAAAATTTTGCGGAAATTTATTTGTTTCTGAAGGTTTTCAGAAAAGTTTTTTATAAAAGTTGTCAGCAATGATTCACTAGCACAAGCAGCCACCATTACGTACTGACATTAAGTAGTGCGTGTTATTGCCATATAAGTCGGTATAATTTCTTATTTTGTTCAATATTTTGTTGAATTCAAAAAATTTTTATATTTCTTGTTAAATGTTATCAAAAAAAAAAAATTAAATGTTTGCATGAATATAAAAAAAAAATTGTAAATAACTTTTCAGTTCGTTAAAAAGTTTCTTACATCTTTTGACGTTAAGTTTGTCTATGGTATTCAAGAAATGGCGGGGAAAATCAAATGTCAGAGAACTTTTTGTCATTTTTGTAAAAGGTCTAATAAAATTGTTTACTTTTCAATTTCGTTAGTTTTTATAATAGTAGTAGTATAGTAGTTTATATAAAACTAAAATTAAATAAAACAATTGCAATCGGAACATTGTTTATTTCTATAAAATTTACATTACTCTTTGCGCTTTGAATGCAGCTCCCAAAGGTATATTTTTAAATTTAAATACACAATTTTTACACAACAAAAAATATTTATTTACATTATTGACAAACTTTTCACCGTTTTCAACTATACAAATATTTTTATTATTTTTAATTTCATGAAACCTTCGAAAAACTTGTGCAGCACCTTCCTTTTGTTTATAAAATTTCTACAAATAGGCAAAACTAAATAGACTTTGTTTTTATAAAATAAATGAGTAGTGAGAATAAATATGTGGGAGAATTATTTAAATTTATTTGAATGTTTCTTTATTTTTAAGTATTTCTTGATCAAAAAGGTAAGGAAATTGCTTGATTTCCATCAAGGTCTTGTGATACTTCAGTTAAGTTTTAAGGAGTCATTTCATCTAGTAATATTAACAACACTGTAATGTGTAACACAAAAAATTAATTCTTAAAATGTACACTATACACAAGCATTTAAAGCACTTTTATCATATTTTGCTGTACTTTTGGGACATTCTTTGGCATTTTTTTTTGTGATTTGGTTAATAAATATTCATATCTCTATATTCAGGTAAGGTAACTTACATAAAAGTAGTTTTGGTATATTTTAAATAAGAAAATGTGTTAGGTTGTTTCGGTATGTGTAATTCTTGATATTTTAAGTTATTTTTAAAGTATGTATTTCCTTTCGTGGTATATAAACCCGAGTTTGTTATATAAATGGCTGTATAGTGTTCCCATCGTATAACTCAACATATCATTTTTATAATATAATTTTATAGCTTTATTCCAATCTTACATCGGTTTAAGTGACAGATTATATTTATATACGGAAATCATCTTTTCTAGCATTATTATGACATACAAGTATTGTAAATAGCTTCGATGAATTGTATAAAATAGCATATAACCTAAAATCAAAATGAATAAATAGTTATATGATTCTCAAATCACTTAACGTCAGCTGAGATTTTGATCAATTTGACCGTGGTTAGCTTACATATTACCAAAAACGATGTTTTTGGATTGTCTCTGTTTTCACTGTAGCTTTGAAAATTCTATTTTTTAATCTACCATAGTACTTTAGTAGATAGAACTAACTTTTGATTAGCTAAGAGACCTATCTTCACTTTTACTTATTGTATAAGATAGTGATTGTTTGATTTTGAGTAGGATTTGGTAAAGGGTATTCACAAAACATGGATATTGCATTTTGATTCTTGCATTTGTCTTGAGTTTTGTGCCAAATGGTATTTTGTGTTGAAATGAAAGATTGTTGTGTTGACATGTATTTAATATTGTTTACCATGTAACTACAAGACCTAAATCCCAAAGAAAGTATCTAGAAAACAATAAGAGAAATGAAATTAAAATTATACATCATCTTAAAATTATTATTTATTATTAATATATGGTGGCCGGGGTGCAGTTTCGGTATTTGTTTGAATGTCCGTCATTTTGTAAATTCTTGTTTGACAGTATGAGCGTCTGAGGTGTATTTCTTATTGCGGCATGTTTGTGTTACTTACATAATAGACTACCGATAGGAAATTTGTAACTACCTTCAAAATTACTTTTATCATGTCAGTATAAAATGAAATCTGTATAATGTGTTTGATGGTAGTTACAATAGTTGTATATAAGGTTTTTTAGTAATCAAATTATTTTTATTTCATAAATGTAACATTGAAGGGAAACAAAAAGTACATATTTCTCTGTATACTAAATAGAAAAAGAAAAATAAGACAATGCTACCACAACATTGAGGTCCTAATACTAAAACATTTATTATTTATATACTTTTTAATTAATTTCATTCGAAAATATTTCTAGAGAAAAGGATATGCATCTAAATACCTGATAAAAATGTTTTTTTTTTCAGCTATCTTTAAGGACTATTGTGTTTATTTTTTTTAATTTGGCCGGCTATAACACTGTCTATTCTACAGAGTTGAAAAAAGGCAATTTTAATTCATTGAGACTTCCACTACATGCTACTTAATTTAATGACTAAATCATTGACTGTTTAGTTTTCTACCTGTGGTAACAATCGCAATAGCAATCGAATTCGGCAATGTTTATACAGGATGTTCAGAAAAGATCAGTGGAAATCCATTAGAATATTGTGCCAGGTATTTTAACAGTAGTTTAGATAGACAAGCTACCACAAATTCACGTACAAACACCTATAATTAGATTAAGAAAAAATAAAATTTAGCAACATTACACGTCGTTTAAAGTACGCCAACTAATTCTAGTAAATCCTTGTGCAGAGCTCCAATACACCGACACCGAATTATGTTTTAATTTATTATTAGGAAAAACTTTTTATAGAAAAAACTGTGTACTGTTATTTTTCCACTAATCCAATATAATTGACATTGCGAACTACTACCCTAGAGTGTGCTAAACTAATGCTTAAATTTACACATATTTTCTTAAATCAAATTTGATTCTTAAAAAAAAAAAACAATACAAGGTTATACAAAAGCTGTTTTTCTATTGAGGTCACAAAACCCATGCGGTAGTCATAAAAACATGCACACACCCAAGCATTTTAATATCTAGTACAAATTAAAATAAAACTCGCACATTATTTTCTAAATTACACAAAGTTTCTTTATTTCGTGTACAATTTTTCTTATGTGACAACTTTCTTCGAATAACAACTATGAAAATGGTTGCACAATGACAAAACATAATCCGTTTCCTGCGCGACACCCGGTTCTCAAAGTAAATCTTCTCTACCGTATTCCAAAACATTAATTACAAATACACAAACTATAATGCCTAAATAATAATCACTATAAATCGGGAAAAACCAGAACCATTCTCAAAATTCAATGGATGTTTGTAAAAATTTAAATAAATATCCTTACAATACATTAAATCAATAAAAACAAACCAACATGTTAACATTATAAAAATATGAATGTCTTTTGTTAAAATATACTATTTTGACTTCTTTTACGTAAATTGAAACAACTTTATTCCGCACACCGATATTCTCCAAAAATGTATAAAAATGGGTATTATTATTTTCACTACCGCGTTGAAAATTCTGACAGTAAATAATTTTTAATTACATTACATCGTTTCATTTGAGAATGGCACCGTACTGACACAAATCTAAATTCTAACAATACACAAAGTAACGGGAATAATGCTTAAACAATAATTAAGCCGCTAATTATATCAAGAAAAAAAAAAGAAAACTCTGACCACCCCACAAGGGTGTTGGTCGTTAGAGTTAATTAAAAAAAATGCGTACGCATCCACACAGAGGCTATTTTTAGCTCCAAAATAAAAGAGGAAATAATACTTTTTACGAATAAAAAAAAAAAACAACTAAAAATAATAAAATGGAAATGTCATTGTGTTAACATGAAAGCTTGTTACTGTGTACTAAGTTATTAACTATCTGTTAATGTCTTTATAGGAGTGACCTATATCACTAAATAGAAAAAAAAATTAAAATTATAAGGAATAACAAAGTTGTTGCCATTGACAAAAAATTAAATTACCCCCTTTTTAAGACATTTTTTTCGTTAGTGGTAACAAATATTCTACGTGGATTGACCATAGACTATACTATGTTTATTAACAGAAGCCACTTATTAACCCCTGTTCATTGAAAGTTGGAAAACAATAATTGATATTTACACTACTAGTCAGAAAAAATAAAATTTCAATAGTTTTTAAGTCCATAAAATTTTTTCAAAATTTAATCATTATTTGAAATGAAATTTCATACATTTTTTACCTTAATTAAAAATAAGATTACTATATCAATTTTCTGTGAAGTTTTTCTAATTTTCATTTCATAATAGGAAAAAAAAATACAATAGTTATAAAAGAATTGGGTTCTATTTAATTAATATATAGTCTGTGGTGCGAAACTTATTTTACTTGGGTTTATGCAATGGCAAAACCGATCCCCCGATCCCCGACCCCCGACCCCCGCACTCGTGTGGCTGTGTGTGTCTGTGTGTCTGTCGTCTGTTGCCGTCCGTCTTGATATGTGTGTGTGTGTTTGCGCCGCCGCATCGCCAGTTAGCTAGAAAAGCAAATACGTTCAATTTGTGAGTCTCGGCATGTCTTGGTACCATGCGGCATAATACGAAGAAAAGTAGGGTAGTTGTTTGAGACACCAGCAGGGCGTCAGTATGTAATATCCCCCATAAGTAGCCATAAACATAGTAAAAGAGGCCATTGGAGACAAAAAGTCCTCAGCCTTCGCAGCCTCCTATAAGATGAATTGATGGTGCCAAGACTTAATGGATGACATCTTGGATACTTATGAGGGTACATGTAAAAAAATTACAAACATTATATAGTATTTTCTTCGATTAAGCCGCGTTAAATGTAATTATAATGTAAGTAAAAGAAAAATGTATTCACAGATAAGAAATAAAAAGATAAAATAGAAAAGTTTTAAGGCATTCAAATTAAAATAATAAGAGAATAGACACAACGAAAAACTCAAAACTAAGCGGGAAACAGTCGCAGACCTGACACATTTAGTACATGTTGTGTTTACTGGATATCCGCGACATATTTACACTAATTATTTGTCTTTCTGATATGTAGATTTCTATGTGAAGCGAATCATAAACACCTTACACATTTTTAAGTTAAAATTGACTTAATTTAGACACTAATAGTGACAGCCCGCTCGGCTGGCAGATACGATTTCTCTTTCAAGCTATAAAAAGCATTACGACGTCGCATCACAAAATATATAGCGACAGTTTAATATAGTACAACTGCTATATATACAGCGCTATATGCCATTACAAATTGACATTTATTCACACACTCAATATATTCGATCACAAAGATATGTGTCATTCCCGGCGCCATATTGTTTATGACGCGTTGACAAAATGGCGTCAAAACCCCACACATTTACAAGCTAAATTCGCTTTTTAAATATATATTATCTGTAACATATTGATTAATCGATTGTACTTATAATGTAATCGGCCCAAAATAATTTTTTAATATTTACATTTGAATTACTTTACACATGAAGGCTATATTTAGAATCTTTGGCTTATCATTTGGCATAGACAAGACAAAACATAACCAGAGTAAAGTTTGAGATAGATTTAAAAATGTTTCAGTGATAAATAAGTTCAAATCTGCACACACACACAACTTAATAAATAGGAATATGAATATATTCTATATAAGAATACTCTATGTTTTTTATTAAAATAATAAGGAAATAATTACGTATATTATATAAAATATCTCATCTTTACTTTTGTTCACATCAAATATAACTCAAACTTTATTATTTTTTATTAAGAAAAATGTCGCCAAAAATGTATCCATACTGTACACATTTGTATAGCGATGTATCAAAGTCGATAACTTTTTTGAAATTGCCTACGCACGACACGAAACCATAGCAAATGCGTAAAACAAAAATAAAGATGAAACTTGTATCTATGGTCCCTACAATAAAACGGTTTAAAATAGAGTAAATCTTTATTCAACAATCGGTCAAATATCCATAAAGCTTTCAAGAGTAAATCAGTCGAAAATTTCGTGTAACTATATAGATATATAAAAACAGAAATTTCGAAACCAGATAATATTTTTATCAAGGGAATATTTTTATAATATACAAACAGTAATAAAATAAATAATATTTATTACTTCTCTTCAGTAATTGAAAAATAATTCCTTAAAAGCAATAAATTATTAAATTCAATAACAAGTCAGATTGGGAAATATAATTTTTATAATAAAACATTCATATAAAATTTCAAACATAATTCTTTAAATAAATTTATATATATATATATATA
>DWLR01004204.1:0-12412 GCA_018246295.1 Papilio alexanor hazarajatica
GCACACAAATGTTTGTCTTGGGTGGGAATCGAACCCACGACCTGCGGCGCGACAGGCAAGTATCTTGCCACTGCGCCAACCGGTCAGTCATTAGTGAACATTGGAACTTAAATATGCTAACGTTCGCGTAGAAACCGCCAACCCTCATTTTATGAAAGCTAGAATTATAATTGATTTATGCAAGGGTTCTATGAGGGAAAGGATTTGGAATTATCCCAGGTTGATGCGTCTGTATTATAACACAATATTTATAAATTGGTTCCTAGTAATAAGTGTGATTTCTTGGTTGCAGGTAACCTTTTTAATTGTTTTATAGATTTTTATAGAAGATCATCTTAATAGGTAGTAAAGTAGAATCTATTTATCTTAATTTGGTTATACTGTGAGAGTCTTATTTTCCCAACCCTTTTGAAATATAATCAATATGATCATGATTAGTTTCAGTGAATCGACAGGAAAAATCTCTTTGGCATCATTTTAGCAGATTCCATTGCATTGTTTTCCAGAATATCGAAAGAATTTAATAAGAAGCGTATCTTATGTGGAAAGCAGGATGTTAAAGGAGTTATGTAGGTTAGATTGCGAATTCCCCGGCGCAGGACTTGCATGCGACGTCCTCTGACAAAGATACAGGAATGTCTTTATATATTATGAAACTCGTATCACCTTTATATCATTCAATAAATTGCGGTGAAACCTATGGCAAGCACATATTTATATTGAGAAATATAGGAAGACAGGAAACATAGGAAGTCCGGCTCAGTAAGGGTGAATTTCATATTTTACAGACTATAACTCAGAACATACGTCCGGAATTTCAGCCCAGAAGCCATGTATAGATTTCACTTATAACGAATTCGGTTGTATGAGCTTTAGAGCTTTACCTACTCTACCTGGAATAAAAGAGTGAGTGTATTTGTCATTGTTATAGTCTTAAAAATAAAGAAGGAAAAATTTATTCTATACCAAGTTTTAGTGATATTTCTCCTTAGTCGATTCCGAACTGTGGCCATTTTCTTACGAGCTGCGACTTAAAAAACACTTTAATATCACTGTCTCAACTCTTACTTACTTTTATAACATTTTTATTCTCATCTTTATGACAGAAGTGGTTTTTATACCAAAGGAATGCCTTTGTCTTCGTCTTGAGTTTGAGTCTGTTACAAAGATATGATGCAATTATTCAAGCTCTGTATTTTTATCACACTTTTACATTGTTTAAAGGTAAAATATAAGCGAAAGTTTTTTGTGCGCCTTCATCTGGCATACTTCTGTTGTTGTAATGAACATTTGGAGTTTTAAATGTCATTGCAGTCGAGTAGTTGTAGTCACTTCTCTCTCACGACTTAATTTATTATTCTCGTAACTAATGTGAAACAGTTTGCCAAATCTCTTTCTCTAAATTATCTCGAGCACGTTGTTCATAACTCTTATACGTTTTTCATATTAAGAAGTTAATCTGGAACAATTAAAAACTCTTTACATCAAAACATTTTCATTTCTTCAAATAGTAAAATTGTAGCCACTCACATTTCAATTTACACGTAGGGTATGTACGGTACAATCCTCTGTAAATAGCTAAATTGTGGTAGGTTAAGCTATTCTATTTAGTTTACGTTGATTTACATATGTCACATTGTCAGATACTAACGTTCAAGGAACATTCAGATCTAACAAGCTAAGTAAATAACAACGCCAACGAACTTCCGCAAGAAACTTAGTGAATGCACGAATGAGTTCTTTTATCGAGGCAATTTCTACGCAACGAGCAAAGCTTAGATATTGTTGTGATAATCTTTCTTTAAGGACACGAATTTCTTTGATGCGCACTTAACGGATCTTTTGTTAACTCGGGTTTATATTAAATTAACATAGTGTGTGTAATGATCAGACTGCATTGCGCATATTATACGACTTTTATGAATTACTAGCTGTTACCCGCGACTTCGTCCGCGTGAAATTCAATGAAAATTGATTTCCCCGCTCACAAAATTGTTTACAAAACCTATAATTATTTTAAGTAGTATTATTCGCAAATATGCTCTAATCTCATTCTTTTTAGTAGCAAATAGTAATGTGGCATAACCTACAGAGTTATAAGACTTTTCATTATATTAAAGGACGTAAATATAAAATAATATGAATTCGCGCCCAGAGAGGTAGCAGAGCGAACTCAAGGAGTGTACAACAAAAACCATTTGTAATTAAGTAAAGTGCCCTCTTGTGTTCAATTATGTCACAGATTCGCTCATCGCATACGTTGCTCGACCTTGATTTTACTTTAGGTACATTCACATCACTTTCCCACACGTCCTTGATCTATTTGCTCAGCTTATTAGGGTCTAATCAAATTGTTTAACAGATACGGTTGGTAAATTGTTAGATTAGTGCGTTCAAAAATACTCTTCAATTTTATTTGTATAGCTATAGAAAAATAATAAATATAGATAGAGATAGATAAGTGCGGGATTGCTCATAGTAAAAGACAAAGTACTGTGAAATTATTATTTTACTGATTTTGCATAGTTCAGTATATGAACAACCTTAGCATGCATAGATAGATCCACTAAATGTCTTAAACTCACTGTTTCGCACTCATACTTGCTACACATTACATTACAGGCTTCCATTTTTCATTCCCACTGATCATTCCCCTTTCATGTTTGTCCCCAGACATTCTTCCATCTTGCATCTGTGAAATCACAAAACGTCATAAATACCATCTCATTCTTTTATCCATTTTAATACATAAAATATTTTTTATACATCATAAACCATAAATAGTCTTAGAACTCATTACATCATAAAAAGACACTAATTTTTAAACAACCACTACATTGAGAAATCAGACAACTAATAAACATAAAGCTTATGAGTGCATTAAATGTTTTCTAAGCCATTACAGTTTATCAATCAATAACAAGACAAAACAGAAAAAAATAGATAGAATTAAATATTACTAAAGTTTTTTTAATCATTGTCTCGCTGAGAACATTTACATATGAGTTATTTGCTTTCATAACATCAACATTAAGTTTAGTAGTAAAAACCAAGGGCCAAGTTGATGCAATAACATGTACATTGTTGTGTATAAAAATTTAACATTACCAACTTAAAATTTAAACCAACCTTCGTCCTATCTGTAACCTATACAAAGCATTCCCATTTATGTATCTGGTACTAAGCAGTTTATTAAAAAAATAATGTGATGAATGATATTGTATAAATAAGTTGAAAACTTGTTGTCATTTTTAATGTTTATATTGCTTTTATTTTTATCTTTTGTACATGTTAATGTTTGTAACTACAATTTCAACCTAGTGTTGGTTTAATTAATAAGAAAATTAAATATACTTTGCTATTAAATTTTCTAATGTCGACTCGTCTAAAGGTCTAATTGGTTCTTTTAAAATCTTTAGAACTTAAGAAATCTCTTTCCTTAACATGTGCTCAAAAACAACAACGGTAAGACTGACAAAGACTGTTTTGTTAGATGATATCCCATCAGGGAGAGCTGTAATGGAGATGGGTGCTATAATGCTATACACATATTATGGTATGGTTTAATAAGTTTTTTGTAATATAAATCAATAAAAGTCTAAAAACATAAGTTATTAATTCTATAATTTTTTTTCTTTGAGCAAGTACCTGGAGCTATGTATTCTTGGCAGTGCTGTATATGGTTTTAACATTCAAATTACTCCATCAATGACAAACATTGACCTCGTAGTACTTCTACTTCTCACTCTTTATGCTTTAAGGGCGCTTCTATGGAGTTTATATGGAGTTTTAAATATACATTTTGGGTTAATTGAACAAAATTGAAATTAAAATGATGATTGATATGCTGTTTTTTTTAAATGTTGTTCTTTTTATATGATATTGTTAGTCAAGGTATAATTTTTTTTAATATTTGCTAAGATTTTACTAATTTGAAAAGTCCATTCTGGCGTGCGGAGGAGATAATTTTGGTGGCAAAGACGATTATTGGTTTGTTAGCACTGACCATTGGTAACAATCTTAAATAGTTTTTCCCGCATAACAGTTTTTGCCATTTTACTCCGTTTCTAAGTTTCATAGCGCGTTGTTAAATATTCTAAAGCATATCGTAATCTTAAGGCTTGTCAAATAAAAAATATTTTTTCAAATACGATATGTAATTCCTGAGATTACGGCGTTTAAACAAACAAATGTTGACGGTTTATTGTATAACTATGGATAGTAAATTGTTTTATACATACAATATGACACTTTTACGCCTTCATATATAGCTACAATATAAGTATACGATAAGAGACGTTTTTTCAACGTGCTGCACACGATAATGATTTTACAACGTTGATACAAAAACAAACATAACCTGATTATAAACAAAGGTACCGCTTAAACTAAACTTTTTTTTTTTTTGGCTAATACACTTAATTTGTTATAAAAACACAATGTTCCTTGAAGCACCGCGTCACTATGGTGAATCTATGAAACCTTTAAAACTAGATCTTTACAATACAGCTTGGTGGTGCCTCCTTTGTGTTATATTATAATTGAAATTATAAATAAAATAAATTTACAGGTTTTAGTACGCTCTGGTGTCTCAAACGACATGCAAATTGAGATAAACGTTGTACTTTGAATAAAATAATTTAATCTATATGCGCGCGCCTCTTTAAATTCGGACATCTATCATAATTAATCTAACTTATTTTTGCACTTTGACAGTTACACTTTTAATTATTTTTTTTTTTCGTTTCCTTACCATCATTAGCAAGTCAATTGGTAGTATCATTTGGTCATAATCCTAATATGAAAATTCAAATAAGTTTAATAAACATATTTGAATATTGTTAGAACAATTTTGCGTTAATATTGTAACGTAGCGAAGATAACAGCCTCCAATGCGAAGCAATCTGACGCTTCGCTGAACCGGGCCGTACCGAAGTAGACCATATACGCCGTCCTCAGACACGTAAATTAATTAGAAAATTATTCTATGAATAATGTACTGACATCTCGATAAGCGTATCGAGTTTGTGTTATTCCAAATCCTTATTGTAGTATATATAGTACACTCTTCGGACTCTTTCAGACTTTTGTTACTCTTCTTTCAGTACAAATCAGGCAGGAATAAAGAGTGATTAAATTCTGAATCTCCAAAACAGAAACTTTACTGTGATTGTTCGTTTGTGCCTACAAAAGTCTATTACCTAGACCTGGACCTAGGCCTCCCCTATGAAGTGCCAGAAAGGTTGGTCTTCTACCGTCCGCATCCAATATTGACCAGGTCATTCAAAAGGAAAAGAGATCATTGCTTTGGGTCTCTCTGCAACATCGTATCAGAAATGGTATGATCTATAGCACCCTCAATATCTGAAGAGTTTTTAAACAGAAGCATACCCTTTATTAATTATACGAACAATTAGCGACATTAACTTTGGCGGCAGCAATGTTGTTAAAGTACGTTTAATTTAATGATATTTCTTTAAACTGCTCATCCGTATTGTTATCGGAAACTGACAGTCCTTACAAGCATAGGCTTCTTGTCATGAATAAATTACGAAACTTTGCCGTCAGCCGCGTTGGGAGCGACGACGGATATAGAGGACTTTTTGGAGCTCCGTGTACTCCGTTGAATATGATGTTCGATGGCTTTTCAATATTCTTTAAAAACCAGCTTCACGTAAAATTATTTTCTTTCAGTTTAATATCATATTTGATGGAGTTGGAAAGCTTTTTTTTTAGAATGAATCGATTCTGTAGGGAATAATTATGGTAAATTTTATCAAATTCTTTTTTTTTTCAAGTACAATCGAAGAAACAGTTTAATCGTTTAACCGAAAGTATAATAAAATGGTGGGAACAAAAAAAGTCGATAATTATACTCTTAGGTATTGGGCTCTGAGGGCTTTCTTCATAATTTATTCGTAAATCACGTTTATTTGCGGTGTCATCCCTATAGTCTTACTGCTATACTGGTATAAGCGAAAACAGACATTTTTAACATCCAAAACATTTGCGTAAAGGATCTCCAGATCCTTTAAGTGCCCTTGCAAAATACCGTAAGCCCGCAAACTAACAAAGTTGGGGCAACTTTCATCAGCAAATTCTTTATACCCCCAAAGCAATTTGCAAGCGACGTTATTTCGCTCACGCCGAGACAACGAGCGCAATCCGAGCCCTGATTAGCTATTACATTCTTTTTATCGACCTTAAGAAACTCAATCTACGATAGTTGCATCGAATCTTATTGAAATTTATGATGATAACGTTATAAAATGCTTAATAATATAGAGTTTCAGAGACTCTGTTATTTCGAGATTGCTTTGTAAATTTATGTCTATACGAAATACGGTGATACAAAATATTTTGATTAAAATAGACATTTTAAAATGAATTTAATAGTTTACTATGAAACTCTATATGATAATAATAAAAGAAATACAACACGAAGCGCGGTAGTAAAATTATTGTTATAGAAACGTGCTCAATAGAAAAGAAAACTTTTGTATGATTTTGAAAGCTTCGTGTGGATCGTATAGAAAAAAGAATAGATCTTATTCTGAGATAGTTATTACAAAACATAACGGAGATATTAAGAGCCTAAAGTAAACTCGAGAGATATCGCAATGTGGTCTTTTTTAATATAAGAACGTGGCAAACGAGCAAGCGGTCACCTGTGTGACCGCTGCCCATAAGCATCTGCAACAATCATTTACGAGTCGCAGATGCATTGCCTACATTTTATAGCCAGAAAAAGGGATAGACAGAAAGATGTACGTTTTTTTTCTCTTGTCCATCCTCTTTCCCCTCCCATCCTTTCCTTATAGAAAAGGGTGAGAAAGGGAAGAGGACTAAAATTAGGTCTCTGGCATCTCACTCATCAGACGAAATGCAGAATACTTTTAGTTCACGTCTGTCTTCTGTGAGGCCATTCGTGCAACAAATGTTTGAGACCGAAAACTATCCTGTGTTACCGAAGGAGACCGATATGTCAATGAACAATAATGTTAATAAAACCTGTCTCCAATAAGCTTGAATAGACAGAGAGGCTTCGCGTAATCTTAATAAAATAGATATTCATACTCTCTGAAATTTATACAATAATTATGCGACACAGCCAATGAGAAAAGTAAAAAAAAATACTTTTTTACTTATATGACTGTACTAAATACTCTATAGAACTTTATTCAGTCATTTTAATTTATAGTATTAAAAACAAGATGATGAGATAAATTATTTTCCCAGCGACCAATACGTCGAGCTCACCGCATCGCATGCGGGCTTAACTGAGATATTGAAAGATCCCGCGAAAACAATATGACGGTTGAGCGATTTTAATCCTTAAGGGGGTTTTGTCTCACAGACCGTTAAAAGACGTTTTTGCCTGATTAATTTAATCCCTCGTCCGAATGTAATTGTTCGTTCTCCTCTACTGTCTACACGGTTTTGGAACGCCAGTCCTTAATAAATCATTGGCTCGATTTTACGCTCGATTTATTTTAACTCCAGAATAATTTCCACTTAGCTGAAGACAAAATCAATCAAGTTTTAATTAGTGAGATTATTGTTTCTAAACAATTTAAAATGAATGTAATTCGGAAGATTTTATTTCTAACTCATAAAGTTAGAAATTAGATAAGTTATAGTGTGTGCACTCTACTTAAAAATGTGTAAACTATCTTTTTTAGTGTTGAAGTTAATCTAAAAAAAAGTAACTTATTTTAGCCAACCACTCTTATTTAATATTATCGATATGAAATCATGTTTGTTTATTAAAAAGTAGTGGAGTAACGAGTGGACTATCAAACTGTAGCTCTTTTTGTCGTTGCAAATGTTTATATTTAGATCCATTTAGTATTTCCCACTAAATATTATCTTTTAAAGGTTCGCTTCCCTTGCTTCTACATAAAGCATGGTCTACTTGAAATTCATAGTAGAATCCTCGGCAAATGTAATTACTCAAGCGGACCCATAAACCCTTATAAAGCATTCCAAACATTAGCGTACAAATTCAATTGAATTTGCATAATTTATTGCGAACCTTGAAACGCGGAGATGCAGCTCACGTGAGACGCGGGAGATGTTATTTCCGTACGATATGGCTTTTAAAGTGATTTCGATATGGTATCGGACCTCATATCTTAGCAACGAGAGTAATGAAATGTTTAAATAGAAAATTAGAATTAAATTTTTTTTAAATAGTATCATAGGTCGTGGGTTCGATTCCCACGCAGGGCAAACATTTGTATGCATGAACATGTATGTTTGTCTTGTGTCTGGATGTAAAAGACAACCGGAGGTAGGGCAGCAGCGTCCTTTTCTTAGTACGATGGAACATACTGCGATCGCCAACCCGCTTGCCAAGCGTGGCGATTATAGCACATTTCCCCCCAATGATGCGATCATTGGGGGAGGCCTTCAGTGGACGATCATAGGCTGAGGTGGGATGGGGATATGGGTTTATGCTTCGTTATTTAAACTACTAGGCTTTTAATACTGCTTATCCTATAGATTAGACAGGGAGAGTGAGAAAGATAGAGAGAGAGAGAGATATATATATATATTACTTTAACGTTGCAACTTGATACGCCGATTTGTGTGTTAGATTCCTTAACAACACCAAAAACAAACACCAACTCGTATTTAGTCGTAATCCCCGAACTCAGCAGCGAGCGGATATTCCCAAAACTCATTAAAATTGCCAAAGAACGCTTTTACACTGGATGCACATCAACCTCCGCAAATCCCATCTGATATGCTGCGGAGTGCGGCCTTAGTGACCCAAGGAAATAGTTTGCCGTATTTGGAGGTATAATCGTCTTTATTTACGTAAAACGTATATATTTAACTAAATGTTTCTATACCGCAGCAAAGCGAAAAAAAAGTCATCGTTGTATGTTTTTTTTATTTTTTTTTAAATTAATAAATGTCTTTCCTTGCTACCTTTACAATTGTAGCAAGCAGTGTTTAACAACCATGCATTAGTGATTGGTTTTGCATGAATGGAAGCTTTCGAATGGGGAAATAATACAACCTGACATAGTGACCCATAAAAAGAATGTATGTGGTTCTAAAGTTACATCTGTTACGTTTAATTTAGAGTTAAGTTCTTTTGTTTCAGTTCTTACGTAGATATGTTACTTTGTTTGTACTTTTCCTTATTTGCTGCTCCGAGCATCGAATAATCTTTAAATCTTACTCAAAGCGCTCTGCGGAACTGTAGCCTTTAATTATATCGTATTAACTCAGAGTAGAGAATTGTTGAAAGATTTTTTTTATAAAGTAAATAATATAACATTGAAATCGAAATTAAATAATAATCGGTAAACGAATAACAGACATTTACACAACATAGATTGACCAGTCATCAGACTAAGTTAAGGTAGAAATATTTCAAAGACTGTTACACAACGATAGTGTTCGTATTATAATTGGAATATATTTCCTACTTTATCATACATTTAGGCAGGCATGGGAGCTATAAGACGTGCGCCTCTAATTAGGTCAATAGGTCATATCATGTCACCTGTTCACGTATAATTACATTCGTGACGTTGATTTCATAGGCTAGATATAATTTGATATAGTATATTAAATTTGAATATTACATACTTTAACAGTTAAATTACGAAACGCTACAATGTTTACATTAGTTCTAGTGGGCATATGCCTTTATATATGCCATATATCTAGAGGACTAATTTCATTACGACGGACAGAAAAAAATTATAAGGAATCATTCTTTATCATTTTATTCGTATAACAAAAAGTGTTGGTTCCGATAACTTTTTAAATTTACCTATAAATTTAATGATATATACCTATGATAAATAATCATTTATCGTTTTTAACGAAAATAAAACCGACTTCAAATGTATATAATTTTGTTTATAAATTATTAAGTCAAACGAAAAGAAATCCCCCTTTCAAACAAAAAAAAAATAAAATCGTTTCGTAAATGACAAAGTCATTAGGTAACAAACATAAAAAATACAAGCTAATTGAGAACATCCCTCCTTTTTTTTTTAATCAGTTTAACAAGTTTTTAAGGTGGACTTAACATTGGAAAAATGCAAGTTCGAAAGTTTATTTGTAAATAGTAAAGTTTGTATTAGTTGTACACTGCCCGTCCGTGACGGAAACCGACAAGTGACCTCACAAAAACCGTTAACTCACTGTAACTAATCAGTTCGATTCGAATCTACTGCCATTAAATTGTACCGCCCGGAACTAAGACCACAGTTAATGTTAAGAATATTATAGTTTACGGTTTGATAAATCTTATTTATTTCATTTCGCTTGCCTCTAAAAAAATACAAACCTAACTAGTATTATAAATGCGGAAGTTTAGATGGATGAATGGATGTTTGTTACCGGGTCAATCCAGTACCACTGGATGAAATTTAGCACAGCTATAGATTATAGTCTGGAATAGCACACGGACTACTTTTTATCCCGGAAAAATGTACAGATCCCGTGGGATAGATTTATTTTTGTTCTTAACAGATGGGTATATCCATAAATATTGATAGATCGATTCAACATGTTTTATTGCATAGTGTTAGTTTAGCAATTTTCCGAAAATGACATAGACTATTTCTTATTGTTTTCCACGCGGACGAAGTGGCTGGCAACAGCTAGGTATTATAAAAGTGAAAATTTCTGAGAAAAAAAATCTGAATTCCCCATATACGTGTAAATACATGGGAGAGAAAATATATATGAGAATAAACGTCAGTTGTTTAATTATATGTCCCTAAGTCGACGTGGCGCAGTCGGTTGGAATTAATATCTGGTGGAATCGTGGTCAAGCAATAGTTTATTAAGTTTTATTATTACAGTAGGTAGTAACTTAGCTAGGTATAGTAGGTAAGGTCAGGCTACTACCGACTGACTTTTTAGTAAAAAAGCATCAAACATCGATTTTTCTTCATAAACATTCATGTTTATAAAATTCTAGTAGATAATAGAGTTGTTGAGAAGTAAATGCGAGTAAAAACTGGTATACCGAAACCGTCCTCGCTCCGCAAGTCACTAATAAATGTGACGCCGGCTAAAGTTCGCTTCATTAGCCGGACCCATTTCGATTTCCAAAGTAAAGGGTAATAAGGTCAGTAAATCGAACGTCGCGTGATTTTCCTGAGCGGCACGCACGCCTTGATTAATTTCCAAGCTAAGGAAGTGTGTTACATGAATTTAGATTCCGACGGTCGAATTACTCGCCTAATACTTTGTGTGGAACTTTGGGTTGTCACGTAACTTTTCTATTGTGTAGAAGCTAGCTCGCTTTAGTTAACTTTTCTCGCTATTTAAAAAGGTATATTGATGTATTAATTGTTGGAATTATTTGATACAATAGTACTTAGATGTGATATCTTTATTCATAGCATTTTCCATTTTGGACATACCTAAGTCATTGATTGTATTTATGGCATAGTCTTAAAGAATAGCAGTAGGAAGATTAATTGTTAATACTTCTTTATTACGCTTAATAAATAATTTATACGGCGATGAAACTGAAAAGAAGGAATGGACTAAACTCCGTATCAGTCCAGAAAACGCTTGCAAACATAATATCTAACTTAAATTACTGACCTATCATCTTGTAAATGCAGATTTATTCTAATAAATCTATAGCATGTTTTGCAGTCGCTATTCTCACGTACCGTCGGCGTCATAGATTTTCCAGTCGATTAGTCAATCTCTGACCTCGATTATGTGTCATATTTGCGTCTAATAAATCTCTGCCATCTTGTGCAAGTTGCTTTTTTATTCTTCTTGTGCAGGAAGCCCAGTAATAGTCTAAATTGAAACACGAAAATTGCCAGATGTGCAATGTCAACCAATATCAATATTTTTAGTAATAAAATCTGCTATAGTTTCCTTTGCCCTAATATTTTTCCAAACACTACATCGGATACCAAAAGTAAAGTTACATAAAAGAAAGTTGTTTAAGTGTATCGTAGTAATTTGTCCGTTGCATATGTTATGTCGCCGCCGTCAACTTTTGCCTCAGTTGTTGTATTGAGCGGATGTCGGAATTATTTACAAAGGTCAGCTACGACCGGAACTCTTTTATTCAATTTCAATTTCTAATTCTCTTTTATTTTGGTGCTCTTTTGGAACTTACTTTTTTTAGAAGAAAGCAAGCTTTTTAACCTAACGTTTTCTTTTATAATTTAAGTGTAATTGTAAGTGTAATTGCTAGACCTAGAAGTACGTACATGAAATTTCCCTCGAAGATTTTTTTTAGTATATAGCGGCCAAAATAACATCTGTTGCACGAATAGGCCGGCACGACCGGTTAAATACAACGACCACATAGAAGACTGGGCTAAGATGATCTAAGAGCTCGGCGGCCTCCCAATCCGGTGATGATAATATAGTAACGGCCCGAGCCGAGGCTCCCGAGGGAGCC
>DWLR01004205.1:0-12412 GCA_018246295.1 Papilio alexanor hazarajatica
ATATAATATAGTATAGTATAGTATAATATAATATAATATAATATAATGTATATATATATATATATTTTAATTCTGAAATTAACCAAATAATATTTAAATCGTTATACACGTCCATATTTCTGTCTTTACTCCACTAATACGTTGGAACTTAAGGTCTCTTAAAAAAGTTAGCTGATTTGCAGTAGGTACTGTTTTATAGGTATAGTAATTTCACTTATAATCAAATACATGTTCACTCTGTGAAATGTCTGTTTCGAAATTCAAAACTTTATTCTCGCCTTGCTTATCTAGAGCGTCTAAAAAGGTTTCGTTTTGTAAAAGAAATTCCATTGAACGGTCGATGTAAAAATAAAGTTTCGAGGCCCGTATTCCGTGAAGCATATAACAATAATTGCTATATCTGTCTACTTTAAATTTAAAAAGACATGAAAGTATATTTTCTAAGAATAGCTTTGATATAAATATTTAAAGGCACATCAAAAAACATAAGTTCTTTGTATGGGTGCGGCTGAGCGCAGTAACAAAGCAAGGCAGCCGCGGGCTATTTGCTCCATTAAGCGCATGTCATGACGATGATCCTACGTACGCAAGGTGGTGAGCTGAATGTTTTCATTTAAAACAACGCCGTCGTCTTTTTGATCGCATTTTTATAATTTCAAGTAATAAATTACTTTTTCAATTCAACAAAATACGGCGCGGTATTTTGTTGTACAATTTATAGTAAAAAATTACATAAATACTGAGGTCTACTATTGTTTAATGAATGCGATAACCTCAAAAACTACTAGAAGAATTTGGACCGTTATTTTTCTTAAATACATGAATTTATTCACGTAGATAATTTAGGTATATAACTAATTATGTTATTATATAAATTGCGGACATTTCTTTTAAATGCTGCTGCATATTTACTTGCTTAATATATAAAATATGTAATTAATCAATATGTTTAGTTTTGTTCTACGTATTTGGGTAATTGTATGAAAAACATTTTTTATGGTATGGTATATCATTGACACTACCTATCGATCACTTCTCAATGCTTTGCTGTTTTGCACGTATAGATTAATTACATTGGATGAATCGCAATTAATTATCATAACATAATTAATTAATGAATATTCCGCGAGAATTATTTGCGGTTGCGGGCATCGCTCGATGTTGTATTTATCATGAATTACATATTTTTGAAAAGATTTATATCGTTCAGTTAACATCATACAGTCATCATCTCCCTGCCCTTTTCCCACTTGCGTAGTATCGGCACAGTATGTACTACTCTTCCATATATCCTGGACTCTACTGCAGTCCATACTGCAACTGGTTTTGGCTATAGTTTTACGGCCGCCTGCCTGACGCCAATCCTCCTTGGGAAGTTAACATCATACAGTGCCACCAAAAATAAAAGATTCAATAGTTTATTATTTTTTAAAATAAAAACTTTAAAAATGAATATTAGATAGATTAGATAAGATAGAATTCAAAACAATAATCTGGAACTCATATAATTCACTGCCTGATCTTCAAACAGATGATTGGCAGATGGCAGGATACGATTCGGTACAAGCCTTAGCAAACGATCCAAAGTGGGTCTTCGCCTTGAATAACTTTGTATCGCTGCGCCAGCGAAATAATTTTAAAATATAATAAAAGAAGTAAAATTACTTTATATTATTTATACGGTTATTTTAGGAACCTTATAATATGTAGTGATATTGATTACAATGCTTGTCATCAACGTCTTTACCGAGTTCTGGAAGTTAATTAACGTACGGCTTGTTTGATGTACGCTTCCAATAAGTTTCAAATTAAGTTACGTGTTAACTTCGGTTTTGAGAAATGTACGATATAAATTTGTTGATTTTTCATTTTAAAATTTAAACATTAATCAACCCATCAATTATGTGTATATTTGGAAATTGGATTAATAGGGACGAAAAAGTTATTGAATCACTCAAGTGTATGCGTTTTTATAATGATGCGAATGTCTATGGGCAGCGTCAGATTCTGACGTTGCCTCATCCCTATTCTAAGTTGCCTTAACAGAAAATTAAATAGGCCGCTAAAATTATCATATTTTGATTACATTATAATTATTTAACGTATACGCTATACACACTATAAGAATAAACGCATTGATTATAAAGGGATCTAGAAAAAAAACTTCAGGAAGTTTAATTTTACATTTTATTGTGAATAATATTTAGTACAAACCAACTCATTTGAATATACAATTGCAAATGGCAGAGTTCTCATTAATATGCAGTTACAAAATAAATCAAATTAAACTACCTCGAGTTTCTGCAAAAGTTATGTTTATCAAAACAACAATTGTATAATAGGTTTTCATAGAAGACTGTTAATAAATGTTATGTTAAGCTAGCTACATTATTTTAGGTTAGGTTAATTTTCGTTCAGATTTTAGCCTAATTTATAATAATTTTGGGTACGGACAGCGAAATATAAGTGCGCGAACGATTTCAAATCCCCTAGCAGAATCAATAGGGAATAATGAGGGAGTTGTGGACTATTTCCTAGCAGAATCATAAGATTAATTTGAAAAACAAAAAAAAAAAACATGTGAGGCAAATTGGTATTTTCCAATAAACTTCTTATTGTAAGACTACAATTTATTTATACATTTCACTTAGTAGTATGGTAAGCAATAGGATACTAAACAAACCCCGTTTGCCTTTTGGTTCCAAGCGGACTCTCACCACTATGTTTCAGTTTGTTACTAACGCCATCTTATGGTGTCTTGCTCAAATGACTGATTTGGTTTGTTTGACATTACTCAAATTATTTACAATGTTTAGGTCATTTAAACAAAATATAGTAAAAACCTTTTAAAACAAATTCAATTGATTGAGAGTATTCATGAATAGAGAATACATCGAGAGAAGTATGTTCGTACAAAGCGGAGTCGAGTGTGCAATTGTCCGAGAATTTCAGAACAGATCGGAGCTGCTAAAATATGCAGGAGCAATAAGCGATCGTTCCAATATTAATGGAATTCAACAAAGTTCCAAGGGGAACTACTAGTCGATGCACATACCAAAACGAGAAACTGGATATTCAATAAAATATCACCAATGAATATAGATTTAATTTATTTCATTATCTTTTTTATTCCACTTATGTAAAGCCATATTATTTAATCAACCCAACATACATTTTTACTTGTTAAATAATAAGACGGCAAACGAGCTACGGATTGCATAATATTAAGTGATGGGTACCAATTAAAATTTATAACTGCATGATCATTTAGGGAATATAATATAGACTTGAAGTACAGTAAGAATAAGTTGAAGCAGCTATTTATTTTTCTCCCAGCCTAAATAATGTGATGTAAAATTTAATAATCGCTATAAGTAAACTAGAAATTATCTTTCATAAAGCTATAAATCTAGAAATCCAATCCTAACCGTTATATCTTATAACCGTTTTGACATATTTATGATATTATTGATACAACTTTAAACAATAAAATAATTACTCTCTCTCGTAATTCAAATACTTCGGTTTCGCTTACCAATTATAAAGTAAAAGGAATTCAACTTAGAGCCAGAAGGAAATGAACTTTGAAGTTTCGTGAAACTACGAGCTCAAATCATCAAACTATCTTTCCGTTGTTTTACTTGGAAATTGCTACAAACAAAGCATTAGGCTCCCAGCTATATGTTGATACTGATAGTGCGGGGTGGACCTTTTGTAAGAAATGTCTAGGGCCCGCAATAAATACGGGTTCCTTCTGTAATTTTAGGGCTGATATCTTATCAAATGGGTAACATGTTTGTGTTTATCTATGTACATTATGTAACTACTCTCGTTGTGGTTGTTTTTCCAAAAATGTTTTACGTAAAATACCATAACTCGTAGTTCTTGGAGACCGATGGATGAAAATAACAAAAATATATTTATATATACGCCTAAGGAAAGTACTCATGTGATTTTGAAATCCAGACACAAGACAAGCAGACATATTCATGCACACAAATGTTTCTTGACGGGAATCGAACCCACAACATGCGGCGTGAGAGAAAAGCATCTTACCAACCACGCCAACCGGTCAGACAATTATTATATACTCGTAGTATTGAACTAAAAAGCACCCTGCGTGAAAGTTAGCCTTCTTTTTTATTTAATTCTAAACGCAGCCAAAGACAAGTGAAAACGCAATTCACGTACTTTGATCTCCACAACACTACTACATTCGTAGTTTGAGAATCTTAGGAGAGAAGTTAGCCGAAGTACAGTAGAGTAACTTCACTCAGATATGTTGATAGTGATTTTCGACACGGAATGCGCAAGCATTTCACTTTATCTCCTTTAAAATATTTAATAACCTATAATTAATTATATAATTAATTAATATATACAATTAATTATATAGAAATTTTACTCCCGTTTTTTTTCTACCGTGTCTAAAGTAGTACAACTTCAAAAATTACTTAGTACAGAATCCCGACTTCGTCTACTACATTATTAATTTTAATTCCCATGTTTATTAAAATTAAGGAAGATTAAATAATTAATATGATACTTCGTGGAGAACTTAAGATAAGCTTGAATTTTTTTTTCACCATTCCAACTACGCTTAAAACCTTGTATGGGATGCGACCACGATCCACCTCACGATCGGAAGTTAAACCATTAGGCTGTCGGCGACCTCACGACTTGAGATAAACTAATCCTTGACTTGTTTTAAACTAATGGTAATATTTAATAATAAAAACGTTTCAATATCGTACTTAACTTCTATTAGGTAAGCTGTAAGCTGTATAAAGTTTTGTCTATGTTTTTTTTGTGTATCTATCGCCCCGTCTTTACGGGGCGGGTTGCTATTCATATCTCAGGTGCAAGGTATAACGAAGATTCAATCACTTTACCCGTAACACATACATGAATTCCTCGTTATTATATAATGTGTTTATTAACAATTTTTGCTTACTTCTGTAACAAAGATGACATTAAATGTTATGTTGAAAGGATGAATGAACAAAGACTGACACGACAAATTTATGTCATAAAAGTGAGTGCCAATGTTAGTAGGGGACGTCGTAAATAACACTTATATAGCTCATATTAGAATCAACATACATCTTAAAATCATACAATAAAAAGAACATGTATGATTAGTATGTATGTATGTGTAGATGTATGGATGTAGAAAAAGTGACAGAAGTTTGCCAGGATCGGGTCAAATGAAAATCCGTAATGTCTGCTTATCCCTCTGAGTTATGGGTTGTTACATAGTTATTATTGATGTGATACTTTCAAGGGTATAAACAATAAACAGTATTAAATATTTCTCAATGGTAGATAGTAATATACTACGGTATCAGGTCACAAAATGTACACGCGGGACCGTAGCCCGTTCGCCTGACGTCCGGACACTATCGCTGTAATGAAACAAATAGCTCGAAGCTAAATGCTTTGCTGCTGGTTATTTATAAGTGACAAGATATTCCTGTTTCATTTTCATAAAGTGTTAAATAAAAAAAACATAAACTTTGTTATGACAAGATGAAGAAGACTTCATTGTGATATGTTAAGAAATTACTTATGTATGTAACGAATAGTCCGCAAACAATGACTATGAATAGGTCATAATAATGGAGTAAATTCATATTAAGTTACTCAGTTCCCTAATTCACCGCTATGCTGGCGTTGACGTTCTTAAATTCATTTTTTTTTTTAAGGATAAAAGTCCATATCTGTACCCCTGACAAAATTGCATGATACTAAGTTGAGTCAAAAGCGTGGAAAGGAAAAAATATGTATTAGCATTTAGACTATTTTTAGATAAATATATAATATATCTACGCCGTTTGCAATGTTAATAACTGAGTAAATTAGTCAACTATTTACATATGACTAAGAAATCCTTGGCTTGTTTTAAGCGGGGCTTTTACAGGCGAGTTTTGATTTCCGGTCGGACCAAATTTATTAAATTTAATCTTTATTTATGTTGATGGAATGATGAATAAATAAATTTTAAATGGGAAAATTATATAGCGAAAGTGATATTACAATGAGCAGACTAGGCGAATGGAATAAATTGTTGACTAACAAAATATCATAACGACGATTTTGTAAATTATGGTGATGATAATGAAGACCTAAATAAAAAAAATTGTTTACCAGTCATTCGTCGAAGGAAATATAAAAAAAAATAATAAAAATAACCTTTAAATTTGCATTGCAAACCCTATTTTATAGTTATGCTATTTGCTGGGTATTAACCAAAGAAAGGAGCAAGTACTCAATTCACTTGTATTTTTGTATGTTTGTTACAAAATTGTTGGAAATAAAATTATATGAATTTGCAGTCGGTTTTGTTTTTTGTTAAAAAACTTTGAAGGTGATTTGCATTGCAAATTTTACATCACGTCTATCAATGTTTATATCGTAACAGCACGCGTTAGCGCGTCTCAAGTACACGCCCTTATTATAAATATGCTGAGTGATATTCACCACCAGGCGTTACAGCCTTGTGGGACCACTTTTCTCTTACAAAATAACTGCATGTAATTATGAATGTACTAATATGGAACTAAACACACTATAGTACACGCATGAAATTCAACACACACTCCTAGAGGCTGTTCCAAATCATGACCAAAACTTCGTAAACAAAGCATACACCTCATCTTTTACCCTAATTGAATGCACAATTACACTAATTATCATCCCTCCCCTCTCTTTCTCTCTCTCTCTCTCTCTCTCTCTCTCTCTCTCACACACACACACACACGCACATACTCTTCATGATTTTCTTAAGACGTATGGACATTGTGGAATTGAAATGAAGATAATTCTTTCTAGCGCATATGGTGGCGCCCTCTTTTCTACAATTTTTCCACTTTTCGCGCCTTGCGATGATGCGACCGAAATATTCCAGTATATGACAACGGTATTACAATCCACTTATTTATAATCATTATAATCAAGAATTAGTATTTATGAAATATATGAGGAGCATAAAACTTTATGAGAAAAAATTAAATTCGTCTGTAAACATCGTTATAATTCGAACTAAATGTTACTTCTTTAAAATTCTCAACAACTTTTATAGCCTGCTTTACTTTTATCGCTTAGTTTTCCGTAATAAGCAGTGTTCGCTATAGAAAGAAAGTTAATTATAGTAAAGAAAGTTTAAGGCTGGAAAAAAGAAGTTTCATAAAGTATATTTGATATAAGAAAAACAACACAGCTTTTTACTAACGTTCTCTTATTTTAAATTACTGTTTAATAATCGATTAGTTATGAGAATTGTTTCAAATAAAAAGTCTTATATTCTAAAACAAAGTATATTTGAGTAGATATACTGGTAAAAAACCTATGTGACTCGATCACAGAAGATCTTTCTATTGGTACGCGTAGTTAAAATCGTTTTATTAGCTTTGATATTATACGATACAATCTAATAATGCAATGTTTTTCTCATGCCATGTGTTGTGTTAAAATTATAATTTGGACACATTCTCAAACTTGGTTAAACAAGTTCGACTGCTTCCATTTTAAAAAACTAAAACGATCAAATTATTATTATTTTTAACCGACTTCAAAAAAAAAGGAAGTACTCTATTCACTTGTATTTTTTATGATTATTTCCTTAGAACTCCGTCATATATGAACCGTTTCAATTTTTCTTTTTGTTGAAAACGGGAAATTTGCTATTGAGTCTCTTTTAATATGAAATTTCATAGGAGCATTGAGTTGCAACGACATACTGAAAATTGACATATTGATAGATCTTAGACCGGCCCCGTTTGTATTAATGGATTCATGATGAGACAATACATATATATTATATATAAATTACTTAATAAGATAAATTGTTAAAAGAAATTAAATTATACTACATAAAGTAACGTAAGCTTTAGGGTCTTTTTCTGCTGTCTGTACTGTATAAATACGAGTACATATTCCATAAGTTTCTATCAATGTTTTTGCTTGTCACATATCTGATATGAAACATAGAATTTAGAACGAAGAAGTGACCTATCTGCGTAACAAATTTACGCTCTGTTCAATAGAACTAGTTGACTTATAACTTGATATTCACTAGAAGCCGCAAGCAAATGTTATATTCCATTCAAATGTAATGTAAATTAAACATGACGGCATCACAAATATAAAGAATGATAATGTTATATTATACCCATAATAAAATGTTACTAAAACCTTTAGAAATAAGCACTTCTTAATATAGCATTGAGCGGCCAACATAACATTATGTCCGGAAATGACAACAAAAGATCGCCAACATGCGATCTTAGTTGTTATCTTTAAAAGTTGTCTAGAAACACATACATATCCATCGTTCCATCCATCCCATCCGTCTCATTGATCGCATAATTGGAGGGAAAAGTGCCATAATCGCCACGCTTGGCAGGCGGGTTGTCGACCGCATTATGTTCCACCGTACTAAGAAAAGGACGCTGCTGCCCGTCCTCCGGTGGTCTGGTGGTAGACAAAAAGACATGTTCATGCAAACAAATGTTTGTCTTGGGTGGGAATCGACCCACGACCTGCGGCGTAAAAGGCAAGCATCTTACCAACTGTGCCAATCGGTCCATCGTAACACAGACATAATATATACCTATAATACAAATGGTTAATTTTGACTTCTCAATACACAGCAAATCTACTGATATGTTTTGTAAAAATTAATTTGATTAACTGTCGATAATTTCCTCCCATCATTTTTCGTTTTTTTTTTTTTTTTTTTTATCATTCCAAAATTATAATTTTGTCTGTATCTGCCATATTAATTACAAAGTACACAAAACTAATTAAGGAGTCTAAATTTAGTTTTCCAAATTCTATTTACACTCCACCCTTTACTGAAAACGAAACGTTAATTATGCAGCAATGTCTACGAACTCCGTGTTTTAACACAATTTTCTTTCCAATTAAAATGATATGGCTTGTTTAATTAATAAATTTTAAGAAATATTTTTACAGCGAAGACCGACATCGATACAATTTAAAAGCCATAAAAATAACTGCAAGGAAAAAGTACACATGAAATTAATTTATATTTTTAATATTAATTAAAAAATATGAAACTAAGAATATATCCATAAATAATATTATTATTTGACGTTTGACATCAATATGTCTTAAATATCTTAAATTATTTTATTCACATTTTATAAATCTTTAGTAGTAGAATTTGATTTTATGTGCGGAAAACAAAATTGGTGGTGCATTTGATCAGCAGCAGATCTGCAACTACGAACAGATTGGAATACCCATTCAACCCAAGCCTAATGTTGGGCTGCTTACATCTTCTGTGCTGTTGAAACAAATCAATGAAGCAGAACCAACAACTTCTGGCAGAATCAATCTAATCAATTCAATTCAAATTCAGTTTATTTTGTGCTATTTATTATAATGTCATATTAAATACCTTATATAAATATATATTCCCAAGAAGGGTTGGCGTCAGACAGGCGGCCGGCTGTAAAACTATAGCCAAAACCAGTTGCAGTATGTACTATAGTAGAGTCCAGGATATATGGAAGAGTAGTACATACTGTGCCGACCTTACGCAAGTTGGAAAAGACAGGGAGATGATGATATCCATAAATAATAAATTGAAAAATGGATTAAAAAAAAACATGATTTTCTTAATTAAAATAATCTAATAAGCTCATAATAAATAAGCTAATCTTCTGTTCAGACAAGGATTTTTTTTTGCTTTTAGAGCGTAAGGAAATGTTCATTTTTTAAAACCAATATTTCAATATATGAAATTGAACAATATATTATAGTCTTGGCGGCATTTAAGTGGCATCCGAAATGGTTCTAGCTAGAATAGTTACAAAGACTGATGATTACGTAATTTAGATTTGGGAAGATAAATAAAAATATTTCTTTTTTTTATAGAATAAGGGAGACAAACGAGCAGCGGGTCGCCTAACATAAAGTTGACCGACGCCCATGGACATCCGCAATACCAGAGGAACTGCAGATGCGTTTCCGGCCCTTAAGGAGGAAGTACACTCTCTGCTTGAAGGCCCCTAAGTCGTATCGGTTTGAAAATACCACTGGGGACAGATCATTCCACAACGCGGCTGTGCGAGGCAGGAAGTTCCGCGAAAACCAAACGGTTGTGGAATGCCAACCGTCAAGGTGGTGCGGAATAATAAATAAAATAAGATAAATAATTAATATAAATAATCTACTAATATCAAACCGTTTGAGACCGATG
This sequence comes from Papilio alexanor hazarajatica, assembly GCA_018246295.1. Classification (NCBI taxonomy): domain Eukaryota; kingdom Metazoa; phylum Arthropoda; class Insecta; order Lepidoptera; family Papilionidae; genus Papilio; species Papilio alexanor. Next base: position 10,229 of record DWLR01004205.1, read on the forward strand.
CCACTTTTTGTTATATTGTGTCTTTTTTTCTTAGGTTAGGTTAGATAAATAGTAATTGCTGAACTATTACCAATAAACTCAACAAGCTACAATTATCGTTTGTACTTAAAAACATTATAAAACTGGGAATATCATCGAAAATTCTAATAAACCGTCTAATTAAAAAGTTCTTGATATTAATTAGCGTTCGGTAGCTTGTTTTGTTTAAGCTAGTATCGTATTTCATCGAGTATTATTTGGTTTCATTACTCCAGTGTAACTAATTAATTTGAACATATAACTAGCTACTGCTTACGACTTCGTCCGCATTAATTGACTTTGATTAATTTTTATTAAATATCACTTTACTGTCCGATTCAGCTAATTAAATAAGAACAGTGATTATATTATTTTAGTAGACAGTTTTAGAGTAAGTAATAAGTAGTGAATAGAAACGAAACTATGACATCCAAAAAAATAATAGTATTTGTAGTTGCGTTGCCTAAGATTATTATCGACATAGGAGAAGAGACAGGAAAAGGACAGAAAGGAGAAATTAATTTTAGTCGGAGCTTCTCACTCACGGACGAAAGGAAGAAGGAGGAAACTTTTACTTCGCGCCTGTCTTCTGCGAGGTCGTGTAATTTCACCAATATAAGTAATCATCTATGACATTCGAATTGAAATTCCAAAAAAGGTAAGACTTGATACACCGCTAAAAGAAGTAAAAGCTGCTAAAATTTGCATCGTCAGTGATATGTCAAAACTTTTTTACGTGGCGGCGGATAATCGACTTGTTTGCTTAATTTTAGAATTTTAATTTAGACTTAACAATTTTCATCACATAAGAATTACTCGCGGCCGATCGGAATATTCCTTACAAGCTCTACCACAGCGGAGTACTAAGATTAATCTAATTCGTTGAATCGAATTTTTCATCAGACTAAGAATGAATATATGAATAAATATTGAATTCCTGAACGCATTTCCGACTAGTACTTCATAATGGAATATTCAATTATTAAGCGGTAAAGTTGCCGAGCGAGTTCCATTGATTATAAGTGAATAATTGAATATTCCGCATCGAGATTGTTGAGGAGCTAATTGTGACTTGTGTTCTTGTGGGGAGTCTTTGTTAACATAATCTTTGTCTCGATATGGACATAAATGTCGTATTCCGATAATATTATTTAAGTTATTGTGATCATACAAAATAAGGTGATCGATGTCGTTACAAAAAGATGGATTCGAGGCAAATTAAAATGACGCATGTAATGGGTGTTAAATTTGAGCCATTAGGTCGTCACTTTACATCTCAAAACTTCGGCGTAGAATTGCTGGGGAAATTTGTATAGATGCCGACACTATTTGATAAGATTTATTTACATTATAACGTCATATTTCAGATATAGCTTTCTTAAAGATTTATTTACGTAAATTCATTGTTATATGTATGCATGTGAAAGCAGGAATGCGAATTACTCATACTTATTTACGTTTTTTTTTTTTGGTAATTTCACTTCCGAGGATTAGTTTTCCTTGTGCGTTGATAGGTCAGTAACACGGGTTCTTCTTTATGGATTTTGGATTTATTAAAAACAATTAAAACTTGTTGGCGAACGCAGCTCTAAATGAATTTAATCTTTCCATTTCATTATTCACAATTTGTTAGCATATTCCATTCATTTGCCTGCAACTTCGGCGCGCCGCAACTGTTCGTTAGCTACCTTTTGTTAGTTCGACATTTTCACTGGTAGCTTCGTAAAAATGAAACATTTCATATGTATTCCTGAAGTCTTTTAATTACTAAGTTATTAATTGTTAAAGTCTCAAAGAACAACAAAGAGGGTTTGTCTCTTGTTTGAGAGACTCAAGGTCGACGTCTGTATGTTGATGTTGATATCAATTTGTACCTTAAAGCTATACTTAAATACTAAACAAGCTATACTAAAACAAATAAGAAAGCCTAAATAGCTATCTAAGTAACCGCAACCAATAGAGGATTTTTCTATCGAAAAAAAATTGTCTAGCAGTTTTTTATTAATGGTACAAAGGATCATATTTTTCTATATTATATTAATATACATAGATACTTCTAACTAAATGTGCTGTGCAAAAAAAATAGAACCTGTTCCAGAACGGACTCTGTAGCCATTTGGACTTGCTCCATGAGTCGATCTGTTTCGGTATTACCGCTATGGGACC
>DWLR01004206.1:0-12412 GCA_018246295.1 Papilio alexanor hazarajatica
GTCAGGATATGGCCTGTGTTGCATTTCGAACCATCCTAGGTGTTATTGTCGCGAAAGTGGATCACACGCTCTGCAGTATAAAATGTATTAAATGTAAATAGTTAAAACTAGACAGTAAATAGTTTCTTGTCAGACAATAAATAGTGTCTTTTTCAATCTAAAGAACTCGTTGTTAGATCGTGCATTTTGTTCCGTTCATGATTTCTTTAATTAAAAGTAAGTAAATTGTATTAATATTAGTTTTTTCCCAAGGCTATAACTAATTTTCTGCTATCACTTTTCTCTATTATGTTGTGCTGTAGATATTTATATTTGAATTATGTTAAATTTGACTCAGTAATTTCAACTGTATTGCTGTCATATTGCACGCCCGAAAGAGTACCTAACTGATGTTACTATTATAAACACCTATACTATACTATACACAGTTTTACGCAATGAATGAATATGTTTATTTATATGTAATATGTGGCTAATACTTAAGGTATGCTGACAGTCTTTAACGTAGATACATAGCACAAACATATTTCTATATTTGATATTAATTATATAAAATTCTAAGATAACATGATTTTAAAGGGAACAGTAAAAGTAGTACTTTTAACCGACTTCAAACAAAGGAAGAATTTTTCAGTTGATTGTGTCTTATTTTGTTTTTTTTTGTATCTCAGAACTTCGTCACTTGTGAACTGATTTCATTTTTTTTTTGTTGGAAGGGGAACATTTCCAAGTTCCCTTGCTTAAGGCTTTGCTTGACTTGTTTCAGGTTAGTGGATTTGTATTGAGATGTACCGTAGTCACGTATAATTTATAAATAAAACTTGGTGTTGCCATTCCTTTATTAATTTCCTCGCTGATTAATTTCGTGATTTCATTCCGCGTATATTTCAATTTCGATAATATATAAAATGTGTTTGATATACGTTGGTACAAGAGCTATATTACCATAACTCACTTTATTTATCTATAAATAAGTAATACGTTGTCATGACAGCACAATCACGAACTTATAAATACTGTTAGAAAACTTTCACGTGTCATAAAATAATTGAGTTTAATGTACTGAGTCAAGATTGTACAAAATACATAGTTTTTCACACTAAAGCACTGTGTGCGCTAAAAACTGAGGATTAAGTTACTCACTCCATTTACTAACACCACTCACACCATTTACTAAAAGGTTTGGGAAGAGACGAAGTATTTCTATTTGGCACGCCCCTGGCACACCTTGTTTCTTCTACATTCGTTTAGCTCGTCGGTTCTAGATACTCTTAGCACCGCCTCTGTTTAATACATCAAATTCAGTACATATAATCTGCGTTAAGGGCATGAAAGTGTTTAAATTTTTACTTTCTTTCATAACAGTAACAGCTAACGAAATAGCAGTGATATTAAACTAAACTACTTACCTAATAACATGTTGTTAGTAGCAAACGATGCAGTTATTTTAGGTGTTAAAGCCGTCGCTGAATTCAACAAAATGTCATTCTGCAGCGGTCGTTTGCTGTGCTGTTCCCTTCAAATATGCAACTGCCAATTTTTGAAGCGGTGCACCACGTCGGTTACAATTTTGCACATAAATACTACTCAAACATTATCAACTTTTCGGCGTATGGCGGAGACACAGAGTTGTAACAAAAGGTTTTGTATTGTAATGTGCGCACTATTGATAAAATCACCGCAAAGCCGTCTGTAACAAATTACAACTGATTTGTGAAGCAGCGGTCCATCGTATTTTTGTGTCATACAGGGTCCCAATTCCGTTGGTATAGATGAAGACTTATAGTTTTTCATTTTATATGTTGCATGGCAAAGCCCGTAGGTCTTTTCGCTGCGCGGCAGAAAGTTCATCGTAGTCCATGACATTAACTAAGCTGATTTAAGTCAGGTAAAACGTAATATAAAATATTACTCAAAAAGTGAAAAAGAAGAATATAAGCTGATCGTCTAGAAACATTTGAACCAATCTTTATAAATTACTAATACTTCTGAAGGGTATCAGAGCATATTATACAAAATATTCATTTTTCTGACATCACATGCATGTGTTATACAGAAATCAACTTCATAATTTATATAATATATAATTAATTAAACATATTAATATATAAGCTTAATAAATGAAAGAAAATCTTCCCCGTGAATCTCCGGCTATTATCAATAAATGTACAAAAATCGACGAATAGATGGAATTTCTTATTTTCGGGTGCTCGTAGTTTTAATTACTTTGATATATCTTCTAAACTATTTGTCAAAATGATATAGTGTCCACGATAATCACAATCTTTATTTAATGTTCGAGGTTACTAACGTATTTACTCTCGCCTTTTCATTATAAAGCGCCTAAAGAAGTCCAACTGCAAAAATGCACAAAATTAAAATTAAACATTAAGTAACAATGTCTCCCAGTCTAAATCCAAGCTAAAGCGAGATTTAAACATAATCTAACTTAACAACTCGATGAATAATATTATGTTATGAGACGTGCCTCGGCTCGCCGCTCAAATGGCTAGTGGCGACTTAATGGACCCTAATAAGATTTTATTCTTTTTTAACATTTATAGTAGGCAAAGACACGTATATATAATTGTGACCTTTCCTTAGGTTTAAGTACAGTTTATTTTAGGTTTAAGACTTGTCAAACTGTCATTCAAGTAACGCTCCCGTCAATTCTGGATTCTGGTAAATCAAATTAAGATAAACAACGATTAACTAGACATTAATCATAATTTAAATTTATAGAAATTTCAGAATTAATATTAGTTACAGGAAATATTTATTTCTTTGTATGTGATTTAGGGGTTAGTTCGGTAACAACTAAACCAATTTAAACTATTCGTTCACTATTAGAAAGCAAAATTTACAAAAAATAAAAAAAAAATATCTCTGTTGTTGTATTATCGTGTAAATTAATTAATTCACCCAAAGTTACAAATAATCGATAATACAGGTCGTATGACGATAAAAGGATTTTGGCTGAGAAGTGTTTAATAACAACTAGCTATACCCGCGGTTCTCTCGCTCGTGTTATATATACATCATTCGTGTGCGTCTTTACATCCTTCTATCTGCTCGACTCCTATAAGACGCAGCCTAAAGTTAAATACCTTTTATTTTTCCTTGATGATTGGACTGTCAATTCCAAAAATACATTTTCAAACGAGATTGGTTCATGAGATTAGAGCGTTCAAACAAACAAATTCTTCAACTTTATAGATATGAAATATGTTGGCAAAAGTTCACAAGTTTTCTCTTTGCGTTTGCAAAATTTTCACTGTGTAAAGTTCAGAATGTCCAGGACTTTACAAATCAAATAGGGGCCATAGGGGATCTTGTCTGCATATGTCATATGCTTGTCGTCACACACATGGCTGTAAAGTTCAGACCATCTTTTAATAAATCTAGATTAACGTCCAGTCAACGTTTAAGAGATTCAATATACATTTTTAAAATGCATATATCGTCCATAAAATATAGGTAAAGAATAAAATGTCATCTTAGAAAACAAAGCTACGTAATCCGGGAGGCTAATAATAACAAAGAACGAAAGCTTTTTACAAGTCGCTTTTTAACACTAGAAAATGTGGGGGAAATTTCAAACCAAAGTGGGAAGCCATTTGCAAGAGCAAGGTCAGAAATATGATTTTTATAGCAGGGCTTAGCTGAATAACTGCAATAATATTCACGCCCTGGTAAAAATACAAATAAAAAAGTACTCTATTATAAATGATAAATGTAGATTTTTTTATTTCTTATTAGAATGTGCTTAATAATTAAATATAATTTGTACGTAATAAGTAAATTCTTATATCATATAAATATCTTACCGCACCTGTCATATGTGCAAATTTGATTAATAACTAGCAACCCAATAAAAGCATATTGGTATGGTACATGCATAGATATATATAAATATATGAAGATATATATAAAGCTTTCTATTGATGAAACAAATTTTAAAATCGTAACTCCTTTTTACATCTAATTATAAATAAGACAGCCAAGTGGAAAACGTAACCTTTGCCTACCTCTCTGGGTTATAGCCGTGAATTTTATGTTATTTTATGTCTATAAATGAGACGAAATAGAATCGATGAAAAATATTACCGCACGAATTAGGATAAATATAAATATGATAGAAAAATAAATAAATTATCACACATTTAGCTGGGGCCCCTCCGTATCATTCCGCATGAGGCTGTGTCGGCTTGGGAAGTAGCCAAGCCTTGTTAGTTTAAACTGCATCCATATTATGCACACGCTGCGCTGTGAAGTGCTACTTCTTATTAATTTCCTGCCACTGCGATGATGTTCTATGACAGTTTCAATTCACTGTATACACACAACAGTTATCAACTAAAAGGAATCATATAAACGAACCTAGCGATTTATCCATTTTCATTTGCGACCAAAGTATGATCTTTGATTTGGTAAATAAATCTAAAGATTTAAGAACTTTACTCAGATGTTCTACAAAGAATGAACAACGTAATCATCTGCGCAACGTATTGTGTCCTTATTACGTATCTGTCGCCTACATACAAAGTTAATTGTGTAAATAGGAATTGTTTGTTGATGTTTGTGCTCACTGCGTGCACAAGTAGCAGACAATACGGCGCCGGATGTCAGCGGTCACACGCAGACGCATTGTTTGCTCCTTGAACATTATATTGTCGTTATTCTTAATTGTACTACAGCGACCCTCGCTGTATAACAAAGAAAAATAAACGATATGTATTTATTCTTAGATGTAACTCAGTGGAGACATAATTGAATAGGCGGTGAAAATATGACTTTATACGAATATATATCTTAATCAAATTACGTATTTGTCAAACAATCTGATAAAATATACAGGATATTTATTTTTTATTCCCTAATTTTGACCTTAACCTAATACAGTTATGCACACATAATAAATCAGTATGATTATCCAAAGAACTTAAAGTTTAGTTTATTTAAAGTTTTATAATATATTACACAGAGCGAAATGAAAAAAGTAAGTAAAAAAGTAAAAGTAAACGAAAAAAGTTATGTTATTTAATTTTAAATTAATATTAATATAATTTGTTTTATTTATATAAGTAACATTAAAATACTTTGTGAGAAATAAAAATAATAGTATTTTTTTTTTAATAAGACATGTGTTTTACACTGCTCAGTAATTCTTAGACATTATGTAAAATGTCCTAATATGATTATTTCAGTAGTTAACATTGCCGTTATATAAAGTGACCAATTAATTTATTAATATTATGATATTTATTATATAAAAATAATTCAGTGGATATCTCTTTCTAAAATTTGATTCAGACAATTAGGCTTTTATCCCTAAAGTACTCGAAATAACTTGACCCGTTTCATAGCCAGACACTGACGGACAGAAAGCGATTGTGGAATGCGGAGAAGCAAGCATGTTTTGACATTATGAAGGCCAAACAAATTCAGACAAAGGACGTTTCAAAATCCAAATTTATCGTGAATAAAAAAATGTATATTCTGTACGTGTTCCGTGCAGTGACTTCATTGTTCAGTGAGGACGTTATTTTGGAATTACGAAGAATCATATATTATTGTGTTCGTCCACGTTAACATTTGAAACTGCCCATTGCAAGATCATATAAATGTGTTTGGTTGGCTAGTCACATCAAGCAGATAACATAGTTTTTGACTCGATAGGCATGGACGATATCTTTTTTTCAATGTTTTTCTTTTTTTTTTTTCAGATTTCTTGAATCATATTTGTTTACGTAATATGTATTTCGTAATAATGTGATATGAGTGTGTTAATTTTAAGAATTTTTCCTGAAAAAGAAGAATCGTAATCGATTTTTAGGAGCATACATTGCATTCATTTTATGGCACACATGAATGACATCTACTTTAGACTACTATTTTATAATACGCAGTTGGTCGACATCCATATAAGGTATTCCGGTAATTAAATTACAAACATTATAATAAGTTAAAGTTTGTGAATAAACCTCACAGGGTTGTGAGGTGCTACGACGTAGTAATTTCGTAGACACAGACGCGGGGTGACTCGACCCTTGTCACACATGAGCGGTTACCGAGCGCAGCCTGTTTGAATACAACTAACGAACAGAGTGACGATACAGAGACGACATGAACCTTCACACCTCGTTTAGAATGGTTAATTAAAGTACTTTATTATTATTATAAGTCAAAATCTTCCCGCCTTATTTGGGATTGATACAAGACGTTTTCGACTTACAAATCGTTCTGTCATCCGTCATTTCAAGACTTTCATTATTTTTTCTAAAACTATAAATTTATTCGACTGTGTATCATTCGACTGTACTCGAAAATCACGCATGCAATTACATTTGGTTCTGACTCTGAATTATAAGATTAAAAATTACAATGTGAGATAAAAATGTGACTTAAAAGAGAAAGTTGAAGTCGAAGTCGAAGTTGAGAACGCAATACTATATAAATTTTTAGTACTGAGTGGGACAAGCGCAGCAAGATTTTAATAAAGTCGGTTTTGATTTTTAAAAAAAAACTTATAAATAAATTTTCAAAAAAAAAATGAAAAATAAACTTTTTAAAATTCTTTACAACTTGTTTGCGCTTTTATTTTCTTTTAATTAAACACCACTTATTGTCCTCTATATGGATTTTAAACGCATAGTTAGAATTTTAAATAAATAAATACTAAAATAAGCTACTGGTTGCCACACACTCTTTTTTATCTCTATAGTAGTTTATATGTTTTTTTTCTATTGTGGCAATAAACTGTTATTCTATTCTATTCTAAAAAAAAGAACAGCAATCCATTTTTAAAGACGTGCGTCGGCTTTTTTGCGGTAGCAAAGTTTTATTTTACACAGCGGAGAACTACAGAGGCCCCATCAAATATGGGCGCTCGATGTTTTATTACTTTCAGATATGTACATCTACATACAATATAGCATGCATAGAACAAGAAGAATTTTAAAGGCATCTATGTACGAGTACATATATAAATGGCGTATTATTTTCTCAAGATGAATGGGTCAATATTTTTCGTATGTAATAAATTATTAAATATTCTTACCGTTTAAGAAGAGTTTAGGTTTGTTATATATTTTAATTTGATCACATTTATTTCATTACTTTGAAAAACGATAGTGACCTTTTATTACCCTTTTTTTTATCCTTATCTGATGATGCACTTTGTAAGCGTTATAAATAAAATAATATAATAATGTACGTAGAAATATGTATATACATAACATAACATTCCCGAGGGATGTATATATTTATATATATATTTCCTATCTATAAAAACGTCGTGTACCCTGTACAAAATAAAGGTAGACAACGCATTTGCAACCAATCTTATTGCAGATGCCACTTTGCACTTATTGCAGATGGGTATCGGCCACTTTCCACCAAGTGAACTGCTTGCTCGTTTATCACCTTTGTCTTTAAAAAGAAGTTACTTGAAAATTTACAGACAACTTATAGATTGCGAATACTGAAATAATAAAATTGCATTTAATATTGAACAGAAAGAAATGTGTTGGAACATGAAAAGCAATTTCTTTAACGCTGTTGTTCTCTTGCAATATCTCTTGCTCTCGCTTCAATTCAATTTACTTCGGTCCACTAACTTTAGTTTCTTTGTGAGGTTATTTAGCTGTATCTGTGTGTTTGTAATTCATTTTTCTTTTTATAAAATTCTAGTACGCCTTCAAGAGTAAGTATCCTATAGTGTCCCAAATAATTGAGCTATCAAATGCAAAAAGAATTTTTCACATCCGATTGATAATTCAAACTCTTCGAGATTATTATGATAGAATAGATGTGGACAACAGCAAACGACTTTTTAAATCATTTCGTGTTAAAATTACACCGAGAATTGATTTAAAATTATTATAGTAATTGTAAATAAGATGAGAAATCAGTTTGTCAACTACTGTGTTATGTAACACAAATATCGCTACATCAGTTCATAGATTTATAATAAGTTTTTCTATAATTCCTTAAAACAGGCATTCATCTGCGACATCGTATAAAAAAATATTTGAAGTTTTCTATTGGTGAAAAGTATATTAAAATAGGTTCGGTAGTTTTTGAGTTTATCTATACCAATTTTTTTTTTTTTTTACTTTATTATATAACTATAGATCATAAGATAATTTAAAAAAGATTAAAAAAAAAATGAAAATGGCCAATGAAAAATTTCCTTTATCCGCTGAATAACATCTTTTGTCAGTTTAATGGAATCCTCAGGAAGTGCAACTGGCATCGAGGACTTCTCATTCCGCGACGTTTTTATCTCCTGACTTGCGACAGCCCGCTTGATGTCTCTTGAACTGAATAAAATTATACTTCTTTCAGCTTAACAGATCTTTATAGTTACAACTTATACATAATTTTATTCTTTTTGTATTGTATATGTTATTTAATAATATTACAATACAGTAATATTTAAAGATGTCTATGAGGTTTTAGGGGAAAATTGTGGCTAATGTGGTTTTTACGAGTAAAATTAAGAAAGGCGAATCAAGCAGTTATTTTGACCAGATTGGTAACACTTTTTTTTAAATACAAGAAGGTGACAAACGAGTAAGTGATCACCTAAGTGGCCACTACCCACAGTCATCTACAAAAAAACATTTGCAAGTTTTAGATGCATTGCCAATCTTTAATAGGCAAAGGAGGGGATAGACAGAAAAATTGTCAATAATAAATTATAGAAACGCTACGCTACTTTACTGCAATGAAACCACTAATATATAAACATTTTAGTAGAAAATAGAATTTGCTAAAGCTGAAAGCGTTGTCACTTCAAGATGCCGCATCCAATTATGACGCAACAGGAGACGAGATCTCAGCTGCGTTACTCTCCAAGTCACAGTAGAAGTACATGTTTAGTATCAAATTATATACTTCTACGCTACAACTTATAATATAGCAGTAAACTGAAAAATTATTACGAAAGATAAAATTTGATGTAATCATAATAACACATTATTGTTATTAATTGTCATTAAATAAATAACTAAGCACTTAGAGCTGTGACCAAAGGTGGAGGTAAAGATTAAGGATTTCCATTTGCAAATCCTGGTATACCAGGATTTGCAAATGGAAATCCTGTAAAGTAAGTGGAAGTAGTGAATTAGGTATACCTAATTCACTACTTCTATATACTCGTATATACGTATATTGAAGCATACCTATACGTGCTCTATTATATGTATCAAGCTAAAGTATTATAAATACAGTTTCAGGAATATGAAAAGAAAACCAAGAAATGAGATGGGAAATTTGACTTTCTAATGCACCACAGTATCGTCGCGCGTTGGTTTGGAAGCACGCCAAACGTTGTTAGCTTTAAAACAGTCAATATTATCCAACCGAGATACATGCCTTTTAGCACCTATTATTCATTAACTGTTACGATATTGGGGATTGTTAATGATTACAGTAATTGTTTTTTTTTTATAAAATAAGGGGGCTAATGAACAGCAGGTCACTTTATGTTAACTGATCATCGACGCTCGTGGACATCCGAAGAACTGCAGATGCACCTCTTTTAAAGGAGGAAAACGCTAAAGGACTGTAAAAAATTGTACTTTTTCAGACATTTGTCCAAAACAAAAAAAATATTCTTAAGACTATGAAATTGAAATATTTTTCAAACTTATGATTTTGTAAAGTAATTGGTAAAATTAAATTATTATTTTACTTCTAAGGCGTAAAAAAGTAAACTTGTTAAACGTGTTCAATACAATGGCCAAGCGTTTGGAACCGTTCTCTGCGTTTTCTTACAAAATTTAAGGCATCAGTTTCCAACAATGTATTTCACAGAGTTAATGGTTTCAAAAGAAACAGATGCAAAGGTTTTAACAGCCATGCCAACTGTATTTTCGTATCAAAAAATGGAAGAAACAAAGCGGATACTAACACGTAATTTTGCTCGAGTTGACCGAATTCAATGTCTGGACTTACGAATGATGATTTAAAAGTACAGTAATAAATTATAATGATCACAAAACAGCTGATACCACCAACAACTCTCAACACGGGAGTTTCAATGATCACTCGAATGTTGGCCGCGAACTTTCATGGGAAGGAATACAATTAACTCCCCCGCAGCTGGATCAACGTGGAAATGAACATCAAAATATCTAAGTTACTGTATGCGATATTTTTCCTCAGAATTTTGAATAAATCTGTAAAGTTATTTTTTCTTTTATTTGCCGAATTTTAAATCTTTCAATCCACTTTAAATTGGTTGATATTCGTTTACGGTAAGTTAAGTAAATTCTTATTTTTTCGGCGCTTTTCGAGTTCTTCATAGTGCTTGTTATCGTTCTGTCGATAAGTCGCACAGACAACAGTTTTAATTCCCTGAAGTGTTCGTTGTTATTTACTTGTGAGAGCAATTAGCCAGGCGTGTAACTTTTACACCAAATCACATTTTAATGCCATGCTCACACCAAATCTGTTATCAGCAGCCAACTGTGAGCAGGCTCATTGTAAGCTACACATGAGATCGCATAGAATTTTTGATCAGCGACTACGCGTTGCGCAATAGCGTTACGTCGCTTCGGTGTCTAAATTGTCAATGATTCATTTAGTTCTCAATTTTCTGACAGTTTATAATAAATCTAGTTCGATAATACACTGATGAAGTTCGCAACCGGATGGTGAGGTTTATATAATTTGATATTCTACGCGTAAAATAATAATTGGTATTTAAATATATTTTGATTCAAAGCAATTACGTAGAAAACATTTTCTTATATGAATGTATCCGAGATGAAATTTTATTAGCACAGCTTGAGTGGGATGGTTCGGTCGAGTCATTGAATATTTTAGAGGCGGCGTGCGTTGCTTTTTTAAAGCTTTGATATGGTAATGTAGCCCCAGCGAATGTACTCCAATTGTAAAAAGCACTCTAGTAAGCATTTGTTTTATAATTTAAATATTTATCAAAGTTAGTGGACATTTAAGCTCCTGTAAATTATTACAAGCAAATAAGGACTAACATATGCAAGACGTCCCGTCGCTGTGCCTCACAGAGGGCCTTAAATGCTGTCTGTAGAAAATTTTACTCCTAGGAGACTTCATTTAGATTTAAAAAAATTTTTAAACTGCATCTATAGATTTTTAAATAATCACCTCCGTAAGCAGAAAATAATATTTGTTAGGCATTTAACACCGATGAAAACGATTACTTGGAAGAATTGTTTTTTCTATCTAAATAAAATAGCTTATTAGATAAAAGAAAATTGAGATTGATCATTGTATTTGTAATATATAATTATACATGTTGTACTGCGATATATCTTAAAATAGGCACCCATGCCCGTAGTCAGAGGGGTAAGCAGAAGTTATGGCTTTTTTTACCTCTAAAGACGTACATGCTAATTGGTTACGGATACTCTCAATATCGTCCTTCGTTAGTATGTTACAGGTATGGTCGGTAATATAAAACTCATCTAAAAAGACTTCTACACACTATCGCAACATTAATTTGCCTTGTCAATTCAACTCAGAATATCAGTAGTTGCAATGAACCGCAATAATTTCTGCATGAAGTAGCAGCTACTGGGGATCTAAAAATTGGCTAGAAATGATTCCAATACAGTCCGTAAGAGGGAGCTGAAATACCTGCATATACCAGACAAAGATATAGCCATTGGATAAAAAAAACTATAGCAAGTGGCCACAAATATTGCACATCGACCAGAATTTCAAATTTGCAAATTTCAGCTTTGTAGGGCGTTATCTCTGTCGCACAAAGCACTAAAAATCATATAAATAATGTGTGATAGAGATGACGCTATACGAAGTCGAAATGTTTTGACAAAGATCGATGTCCAATATTTATTGTCGCTTACTATACCTTCATTCAAAATATTCTACTTCCACAACTCGCATGCACCTCGGCAACGATCTTATTTATTATTTAATCCTATGCAGCGGCTGCAGCGCTTAAAACCAACTAACAGCGTTAGTGTACGGCGACGGACATAATGCAGCCATGCTAAATTATGCTCAATGTTTGAATTTATAGCTCTTTAGGATTTATTATGTAAACAGCAGTACCTGTGGCACGTTTTACATATACGTGAAAAGCAATTTCATATTAAATGTGAACGTAAGTACAAAAATATATACACAAAATATATAAGTAAGAAAATATTGACGTCGCTGTCAATTCCTTTTAAAGGTTATAAGCGTCCAAATGCACTAAGCAAATTTTGGTGAATATTGGTAAAGAAATTAATTGTAGCTGAGAGAAAAACATAGGTAATTTATGAATTTTACGACGGCAAATTACGGTTGATTTTTTATCTTTGGGTTATTAACTATTTTGACAGTGGTAGAGTCCGCAACAACAACATCTGTTGCACGAATGGCCCGCTCGACCGGTGAAATACCACGACCT
>DWLR01004207.1:0-12412 GCA_018246295.1 Papilio alexanor hazarajatica
ACGAATTTTTAAATTACCGGTTCCGAGAACTTTTTCGACTTTTGGTCAACGTTTCGGGGATCACATAAGGGCTTCAATTACAACGCTATTTTGGAATTCTGTAACCTTAAAAATTGTACGCTAAAGAATGCAAAAAACCTCATTTTTAATTTCCTTCTCTCTATAAACTACGAGGAATCAGAGAAACTTCTGGGGAAAGTTATTTAACTCATTTAATTTGTTTAACATATAAACTAATATTAATTCTTTATTTTCAATTTGTAAATATATAAATCATTTTTAAAAATTTTAAGCGGTACCTCGCGATACAGGCAAAGCCTAGTGCAAGGACCATTTGCAATTCGGTAACTGTTTTTATTTTATTTTATTTGTATTATCATATTAGAAGTTAGTTTTTGTTTGTTAATTTGATGTTAATTTTTGCTTTGTTTTTGATAATTAATTAATTAATTAAATAAAAAAATAAAAGAAATAGCAATATCCCCTGGTCTGATTGCGTGGATAAAGGACTTCCTGAGTGAGCGATCGCTCCGTGTCGTCATTGACGGATCTTCATCCGCCCCCTTGACGACTAATGCTGTTGTTCCTCAGGGTTCCGTTCTCTCTGTAACTCTATTTTTGCCCCATATCAATTATCTGCTCATACCCGGTATCTATGGGTATGCAGATGATAGCACAGTTGTAGAGAAATATCTACCATTTGGTCGGACCAGTCGGGACCAAACGCATTCCGAACGTGTGGCCATGGTAGAGAGTCTTAATCACACACTCCTGTTGGGGCAATGCTAATCTTGTGAGATTCAACGCCACCAAAACGTAAGCATGTTTATTCACCGCCAAAAAGAGCCATTTCACCTTGGCTCCGACTTTCCGGAATGTATCCCTGGAATTCACCAACTGTCTGCAGTTACTAGGAGTCGAAATCTCAGCCAATCTAAACGACAGACGGTTCATCGAATCCAAAGCGAAGATAGCTGCCAAGAAGCTTGGAATCCTTTCAAAGGTACGGCGGTACTTCACACCAGGACAGCTTTAGAATTTGTATAAAGCACAGATCCGATCGTGTATGGAGTATTGCTGCCATGTCTGGGCAGGCGCAGTCAAATACCAACTTATTGAAGACCTAAATTTAGTCAGTCTTGAGCACAGACGCAAAGTGGCTAGGCTCACGGTCTTTTACAGGTTACATTTTGGAGAGTGTGCGCAGGAATTACATGAACTAATTCCCCCATCCCCTTTCTACCACTGGACAGTTTCCATCCTTTCGTAGTGGACGTGCCGCGAGTCCGAACGAAGCGGTTCGAATCATCGTTCATCGAGGCGGCAAAGGATTGGAACAAGTTGCCGCCGTCAGTGTTTCCATCAAAGTATGACGTGGGTACCTTCTAGAGAAGGGTGAATAGGCTATAATTAAATTAGCGCGTACCATCTTTCGACCACATCATCGCTTAACGTCAGGCGGGACTGTGGTCAAGTGCTAGTTTATTCCTTATAAAAAAATCCCAGAGGAGGGAGGCCATATAAACACAGGCATAAGGAGCGGTTCGATATTAACGACCAATTAAAAGGTAATTGTAACAAAAAAAAATTACTTTCAACATTCAAGTGTTATAGTTAACTAACTATGGCGACTAACGAGCTAACAAGGGCTACCTGAACCGTATCAAACATTCATCAACACAGTGGAAAATTACGAATCGTTTGTATTAAGAGCTCGACGTTGCCGTGCGCTCCACGCTCGACATGCGACTTCTTATTGTGGTTTTTGCGACATGCTTGTCAAAGGTAAAGTTTAGGTCTATCAATACGATAATATGTTTTATTATCAGATGATTTACTTCTTCAAATAGAGTATTACTAATAGTAGCTAATTCTGCTCTAATAAGTTAAAACTTTAGTTGGCTTTTCACCTGTACTGTAGCACTCTCTGCTATAGTTTGCGTGTCCTAACGCAAGATTTTTTATATTTAAGAAATTCATGAGACTACGATTAAATCAAGTATTTGTAACCAATGGTACTTAATCTGATATTTAAGGTAGATGTTGAATGAGAAGTAAATAATTATGATTATGAAATAGTGATAATACACATTAATACAAGCATGGAGGTCGGGTTTGCATAGAGTGATGGCCGCGGTCACTTCGGCAACATAACTTCGCACCAGCTTACGACGCCTTACGATGAGATCGCACCAATGGAAGCCGAGGAGGGATTCCAAACTTCTACCATCATTGCCGGCCTTATGCCGGACTCTTTCGGAGAAATGTTCAACTTCCTCGACGGAGATAGTTTCGGCATAGGTTTGATACTACTACTTCCTTATGTTTTTTTTTCTTGTCCAAATAGGAAATATCCAATTATGGTTTCTTGACAAGTCTTATTATAGTTAACACTAATTTATTAATATCCCTGCTTGTGTAATGGCCGGATCGATGTACCACTTCAGATTTCTTTCTTCCTTGGCTGCCTAGGATTTTGTAAAAGGTGACAGATCTTGTTTATTCATCACCTGCGATCACTGGTGACGGTTAGCACTGTCCTTTGATTTAATAGTGTTGAAGTAAAATACAACGAATCTGTTTATGCAGAGTCATTGTACTTTACTTCTGCCTACTCTGGACTTGGAAATCACTTCAGCAATGCTCTTCATAGACTATCTTTTTGATGCATAAGGGGACAGACGACCAGGGGGTCGCCTAAGGTTAAGCGATTACCGCAGCCCATGAACATCAACAACATCGAATGCATTGACGACCTTTGATGAAGGCACGCTCTTTTCGTGAAAAGACTAAATCACAATGATCTGGAAATACGGCTGGAGATAGACGTGGAAAGACTATGCTTATTAATTCTAATACACAGTTCCACGTTCACGATATACTTGTCAATTCAAGCTTGTTTTACTAATTACATGATATTTAGGTCCGATGCATGAGTTCGTTTACGGCTGGCAGGCGATAGTCAACACGATGAGCATGAAGAATAATGTGGAGGTTCGCAAGCGAGCGGGGCTGCAGCGTTTCGCCCTCGCCGGTATCAATGGCATCACGCTCGTGTCGCATATTGGCGTCACAGAAATAATGATCAATGGCACCCGGTCTTACTGCTTCGGCGGTGTCTCGCGACCGCCCGGACGACGCAGTGTTATATGCAAGGTTCGATTTAAATTGATTATTAATGAATGCTAAATAAGGAACTTCTTTTTAAGTTTTTGCTGTGAAAAAAATTAAATATGCAGAAACTTTGGCATACAACGGGAGATAATGAAAGTAACTTAAAAGCCAATACTGTCATAATAAGAGGCCACGCTAATTTTTTCAATGTGCAGGGTGCAATGTATCAAGAGGGTAGGTTCTCTTGCCGGGTACCTTTCCTACGCTACCCGACCATGCTCGGCTACCGTTACTGCATCGACAAGTACGCAGCAGTAAACACATTAGACGGCACTTACAAGAGTGAGTAATAGCAAGTGTGCTAGTAAGTGCACATTTATAGTTTATTTAATAATCAATTACAATGGTAGGCCGTACCCTAAATCATTATAGGCTATCGGTGGTTCCGGCGATGGTGAGGTCGTGGGTTCAAGCATTTTCGGTTGTGGTATAAGCGTTTAAGCTTAGTTGGAATGGTAAAAATAATTGCAATGGACATAAGTCGCCGATTAAATATAACGCCGAAAAAGATACAGTATCGTTAATTTTCTTTTGAGTCGAGAAGGTCAGGTTTCAAGACAGAAGACATTTTCATTTATACAAGAAGGCGGCAAACGAGCAAGCGCTCACCTAAGTGACCACTAACCACGGACATCTGCAACAAGCATTTGCCAGTCACAGATGCACTCAAAAAGTTATATTTAGATACATTTTTCTTTTATCTATTAACATTTCATGTTATCATTGCAGTTGTTTTGGCAAATACACTCATTTGCAGAAAAAAAACTAGCACCTATGGTTTCAAAGAGTAATTCGGTTTTATTACATTCTTTGACTAATTAATCTCCCTAATACAACCAGAATACTATGAATTTGAAGTAGAACAAAGATTTTGATAGGTTCTCAACCTTAATAATCGACTTTTCCATTGTTAAAATGATAAAGTTAATCCCAGATTCTATACGGTAAAATAAAATTTGACAATCGCGGTTACGAAATGTTTTTTTTATTACAAATAAATTTAATTATACGTGTGTGGCCTCCTCTAGCTGTGATGATGGCTTGTTTGCTTCTGGGCATGGTTTTGATGACGTTTCTTATAATTTCCTGAGGAATGCTCTCCCACTCCGCGGTTATCAATTTTTTCAGCTCTATGATGTGCTGTGGAGCAAGTTGAACCGATCTAACGCGTCATTTGAGGATATACCAGTCATCCTCGATTGGATAATGGTCGGGGCTTCAGGCTGGCCAATCTAATAGGCGAATTCCAACGACTTGCAACATCAACATTTCTGGAACGGTGGGCCCAAGCGCTATCATCTGCTAAGAAATGGAATACAGTATTCAAATCATAATTCGAACGCTATTATTCTTTTTCACTTGTGATAGTAATTGTCAGCGTCTTGTAAATGAATCAGTGTGCAGAAGAAAATATAAGTAGAAAGGACAACTAAAATGTCTATCATTTTTCTCCGATAATCCTTACATAAAATTAATTGGTTTAAAGTCCAATAGCGAACGCCCGTTCCTTTTCATCTGGCGACTCTGTAACTTATTTTGGTTATATTGAGGATGGCTGAAGAAAAATTGGATTTAAAGTGTAAGGTGAGGACCGCGATAAGAAGATATTTTTTCAAGTCCGCCAATGTGTTCGATACATTAATAAGCTCACCCAAAAATGATTCGAGCAAAGTTAACGAGCTACATGCCTGCTATAAAGGGGTAAAAGAAATTTATGACCAACTCGCGAAATATGACAGCGAAATAAAAGAAATTTTATTTCCGCGGAACCGTTAGACGAAGACAAATATGAGGAGGAATTAAATGACGCAGGAAAATATCAATCCCGGTGGAGCCTTCTCGACACTATGTACACGTCAGACTGTATTATGAATGTTGATAATCGTAAATCGTCCAACAAGATCATATTGCCAACCCTTGAGATTAAAAAAATTGATGGGAACATTAAAAATTGGTTAACATTTTGGGGGCAATTTAACAAAATTGGTGACGATCCGGCCATAGAGGATTGTGAGAAATTGCAATTCCTATGCCAGAATATGCACCCAGACAGTAATGTTAAAAGGCTTGTAGAGAATTTTCCAATAACAAACGAGAGTTACAAGATTTGTCGGGAAGAATCAAAAGCGCGATATGACCTCGAAAATTTATTAATCCAGCTACATATATGTTCGCGAATTGCTGGAACTAATATTAAAAAAGAATAACTTAGATTTAATCTCATTATACGAAAGTATATGCAGCCACCTCAGATCACTGCAAGTCCTTAAAGTAACCAGTGATAAATATTCATCATTTCTTCTGCCTATGGTGGAGTCGGCTCTGCGCAATGAACTGCTGAAAATTTGAAGAAAGACGAGAACACTTGAAAAAGAAGAAAGCATGTGCCTTATGTCTGAAGATTGGACATCATCCAAAAATCTGCCGAAGTTACAGTATAAGTTATATTTATGTTTCTTTTAATTTTATATAACAGACAAGACATAAACTACGTAAAGGGTTAAACCTGTGTTCTGATACTGAATCGAATATGTATTGTACTTTGATCTTCTTGGCGTGGAGGATGTTGAGAAATGGAATACAATATTAAAATCATAATTCGAACGCTATTATTCTTTTTCACGGCTGACAGCAATTGTCAGCGTCTTGTAAATGAATCAGTGTGCAGAAGAAAATATAAGGCAAAAGGACGACTGAAATGTCTATCGTTTTTCTTCGATAATCCTTACATAAAATTAATCGGTTCAAAGTCCAATAGCGAACGCCCGTTCCTTTTATCATTCATAAAACTGGCCCACAGCAATCGATCCGGGTTGTACATGAGGAATTAGAATTTCTGTAAGGTACCTGTGTTCATCTAGAGCACAATTTTCGACACAAACTAATTGCGTACGATATTCAGAAGTGATTACAGTTTAAAATATTACGGAGCCCCCGCCATAGGGGATGATTTCTTTAAAACATGCCTCTGCATAACGTTCCCCTAGTCTTCGCCGACGACGATCTCTTGAAGACACCAGATATCGATATCCGGGCTTCATCTGAAAATAAAACGTTACTCCATACCACTTGACCCCATAATAAAACAGTTGAGCGAATCTCAGTCTAGCAACTCGATGTTCACGGAGCAATCATGGTTCCCAGCATGAAGCCTTCTTCTGACCGCTCTCAGGGTAACTGATAACGCTGCCAGGTCCTCTGGATAGTTGAACGACTACATTTAGCCGCCCAGACACATAACATTGGCTACAGCCTTCTTCAAGCAGCGTTGTAATTTTTCCAGCTTCTATCTTTTTATCGTCTATTTTTTAACACCAATACTTAAAAGTCAGACTGACCGATAAAAAGTCAAAGTTAAAACTGTTCAAACTTTAATTTACAATACCAAGAAATTGACGTAAGTTTCGAGCTATTTAAATTGTTGTCGGTATGAAAATTAATTTTCGTTTAAAATGCATAAATTGAATATGGAATGCATTTTCTAATATGCCAGGATGCTAATTAATATGTCAATAATATTTCCTCATATATAAGACCTCCTTATTTCTTAGTTTTTTTTTAGTTATAAGTAAAAATTATTACTGCCCGTTTAGTGTTTTGAAAAATAGTTTATTTTCCAAAAAAAAGAGAGTCCATATTTCTATATTTCGATGATTCTGTTAATAGATGTTTGAGTGTATATACTATGTCCATCATTCTTTTTCGCAGCTACGTATTGTGCGCGGGGAGAGTCGGTGCCCAAGTTCCACTACGACTACATCTGCGAGCGCCGAGACGTCAAGATCAAGCACGTGAATATGACCGATCCTAACGAGCGCTTCAACGTTCGCAATCCAGTGGTGCGACGCGCGGAGTATTACAGAGCGCCGTACGACATCCTGAAGGCTTGTCCCGACTGGTCCGTTACTTATCTTCCCTAGAAAAGTACACACATTAAGCAGCCAGTATAGAACAGCCAATTAACTTATGTGACTTTAATTTGTAGTGGCCTCGGGACTGACAATCTTTTTCTATTGATTGAGTTATAACGCAGATGTTTAGTCTTACCTACTGATCAATTTTATTATTCGGCACAACTTTACATTTATGTGAATTATTCCAGCTGCGATTACTAGCCTAGCTTCACATTCAACTTCAATCCATTATCCCATACTCTTGGAGTGTAGGATAATGGAATTGGGATTGACCAAATAGGTTCGAAAATTTTCTTTTCTTAATTCTTGCCCGATGTTCAACTTCACTCTTTACAAAGTCTCCTTTTATTATGAAATATTCGTTGTTCATTATGATCCAAAGCACTAAAAAAGTCCATCTATCTCAGCCTATGATTGTCCACTGCTGAGCATAGGCCTCCCCCATTGATCGCATCATTGGGGGGAAATGTGCCATAATCGCTTTGCTTGGCAGGCGGGTTGGCGTTTGCAGTAAGTTTTATCGTACTAAGAAAAGAACGCTCCAAGACACAAGACAGAAATGTTCATGCTCACAAATGTTTGCGCCGGGTGGGAATCGAACCCACGACCTGCAGCGTGAAAGTTAACTATCTTACCAACCGTGGCAACCGGACCTACTAGAAGAGTATGTGTTTATATTTTAAGCCTTTAAAAAAGACGCAGTAAAACTTCTGAAGACTTCCCGATTCCGTTGCGATATGATGTAGGTACGGAGTAAAAAATGTACATATAGGTAGAAGTTCCTAGACGGAATTCCGTAGATCTTTTAATTACAATACAGGTACGGTTGCAACTTGCGCATCGCGCCGGAGTTCATGCACCAGGAGCTGCCAGCCGCTCTGCTTGATGCCAACGAGACCGCGTTCGTCGGTCACGGCGGAAAGTACTGGCTCGCTCTTTACTACACACAGGTATCCCAATCATGATCTCAATCATTTCTTTATTCTTATTATCTATCTATAAATAGATAAAGAATAAAGATAAATCTTTATTCTTTGCCGCTTGGGTCAGATTGGTCGTACCATGTAGTTGCAGTGCTTCTTAATTAGTCGCCTCTACACCTTCCTAACCACTGCCTATTTCGCACATTCGTGCTGAGGGACGTCCTCGCCCGTTTTAACCTTTTCAGTATTCGTCATCAGTGCCCTGTACTCTCTTGTGCTCGCTACCTTTTCTTTTTTATAGAAAAGAACGAAAAACGAGCAGCGGGTCGCTTAACATTAAGTGATTTGACGGCTATGGAAATTCGCAATACCAGTGAATGCTAGATTTATATCATTAAAATCAACTACCTTATTCTATATTCACTTATCATTATAGCTGAGATGAGTTGGAATTTTTCAGCTCTCGACCTATGCGATCTACTTCCAAGCGCATGGAGAGTACCCGTGGCAGTCGAACCGACCTATCGTCTCAGTGGATAAAGGTTTGTGGCATTCTTGTATAAATTGCTCTAACAGCACTGTATTAAAAAGTGTAGCTTGATGTTGTAATTAGAATTATGAAAGGTATACTTCGATGTTTAGCCCTGATGATGGAATCAATGAAGAGGGAGTGACAAAACAAATTTATACAGCAAAAGTTAGGCATGAGAGTTTATGTAATTTAAAAAAAAATACACTATCATGATGTAGGAGTGTACTCGTCAGCCATAATTTCAGCAATTATAGAGAGATCAAATATTAAGTATCGAATCGATTCCTTGATGTCAAATATGTTTCCTATACTTTTTCTTGAATTCTTAAATTATTCTTTGTTCATTTTTATATACCTAATTAGTATGCGCTCTTCATACTCGATTGTGATAAAGTGTGATGTATTTGTGCAGGCGGAATTTGGGAGCAACTACTGAAGGCAAACATCGGACCGGATATGAACCTGCACTACAACCTCAATGGCATCTTTAACCGATATCCCGGCGGGAACGTTGCACCAGATTTGATGCGTAATGACGGACAGGTCTGCTATTATTACTATTTTTTTTTATAATAACGGGGCAAACGAGTTGTCGACCTTTAAAGGAGTACACTCTCCTATTGAAAACCGAAGACAAACAGACATGTTCATGCACACAAATGTTTGTCCTGGGTGGGCATTGAACACGCGACCTGCGGTGTGAAAGGCAAGAACTTACCAACCGCGCCAACCGGTCTGTCAATTGGAAGGCCGCCTTTATCAAAAATCCACGGCAAGGATGACAGGGACTGGTGGAGATCACTCGCTACGTTTTCTCCGTCCTGTGAGAATGTGACATAAGGAGTGTCCATACGCAAACGCGTGGAGGGGGGTCCTTCAAAACTGGTGATTTTGGTAACCCCTGAGATAAACATTCTTTAAATCCCACTGCCATACTACAATTAAGGGCTTTGCTGGGGGGCTGTTATGGCCACAGGCATTTCCGTCATCACGATACTCGGAATTACTTTCACTTCACGTCGCTTTGGGTGGGGTTGTGGTATTACAGCGGTCGAGTGGGCCATCCGTGCAACAGCTGATGCTGCTGCGATCTCTACCACCGAACCATCTATTTATTTACCATGTAATTTGTTTTTTAAAAGTTCGAGAACTTCTCATGGAGTCTAAGCTCTATTCTAATTAAATGAATACTTACAAATGGTACGAAGCCAGAATATAACAAATAAAGACAGATAGGATATGAACAGTGAATAATAAAATATCTCTTCTTGTGTGCAGGTACAGCCCGCGAACTTCCGCTCTGAGAGCCGCGACGGCACACCTGAGGACCTGATTATCGGTAACGCGCATCTCGTCAACGGACCCGGTACGCCATGTAATAACTGTCAACAAGCTTATGCGTTTTTCAAGTACAACAGGACATACAGACAAACATCCAGAAAGAAATTTTATACGGCCTATCATTTGAGTAATCACGTGTTGTTGCTGTATACTAATTTTCACAAGGATCGTTTACGCTGTTCTTAAGTTGTGACAGCAGTGTTGGGCATATAGCAGGCAGAAAAAATGCGTAATCACGTGTTCTTGCTGTTTACAAATTTTCATTAAGATCGGCCAAGCCGTTCTTAAGTGATATATCGACCTATATCCACAGATAAACAAGCAGACAGATAGACAGCATTTTTGAAAATGGTAGGTTTGATGTCAGTGAAAATTTATCATAAGAATTAACAAAAAACTGAAATTTCAAACTCTACTCCCCAAACTTATATATTAAATAGATAAAACACAAGATTGCCCAGAACTAAAGCAATGGCTGTTAATTTTTCAGGTGCCGAAACAGGAAGCGCCAATTACAACAAATTCATACACGATTCGCAAGTACAAGCCACTTTCGACCATGCAAAGAATATATAGTGTTGTTATATTTATTCCAAATAAATAATTATAGTTCTTGAAATAATATTTTCAAGAACTATAATTATTTATTTGTATAATATCGATAAAATTAAATGACACGAATAAATTTCTCAGAATCAGAAACGAAAAAGGTATGTAATGAGTGTTAGTGATATGCTTTATCGTCAAATTAGATTTGCAAATGAGTTGCAGATGTGTTACCTCCTATTGTTTTGGATAGAAGAGTTGATAAGTAGTAAAATTTAATGCGGAAAGGATGTTAAGGGGAATAGGATACGAATCGAGCTTTAAACTATTCTAGAAACCTCACACGTCAGACCAAATGCAACACTTCTACTTCGCCCATCTTTTGTGAGGTCATTGACATTCCATTTACGCTGCAGCAATAAAAGCGATGAAAATATTAATTGTCATTAATGAATTGTATGACCAGCACAACATTTATTGTCACAATCAGCAAGGCAGACGTTATTTTGACGGCTCAAGTGGGTCCATGTATTCAGTAATGCATTGTATTGATTTAATATTTATATGTTTGTAATATTTACTATGGTAAAATAGTCTATGGTAGGAAATGTATAACTCTGTATACCCAATATATTGTTAAGCCTTACCCTGCCTTCCATAGTAGGCAATCCTCCGCGCAGCTCATCCAGCGACTTCCTGCCGTCCTCACGACGTTATAATCTTGAAGGAAGGCCCCACGCTTCTAGTTCCCGACAAGCACACAATAAAGTTCGAAATGCTGATTAATTAATCTTTGTCATTCTTACTCTTTGTTAAAATTGTCCATAGTTTTTCAATAACTATAAAGAACAAAGAAATTTTTAAATGTAAATGTTGATGATCATCTTCGTTCCTTCCTTCAACTGATTTGCGTAAATATAAAATAATTATTTATTTTTATTGTCTTGTATAATTATTTTGTATTTAAGTAAAGAACAGTGGTAGAGACATATGGACTCTAATCTAGGTTGAGTAAATTAATGCGTATTTATAAAATATTTGCCAAAACAGAACTGTTGTTACATTAAGTGTTCATATCTAGAAGACAAATATACCGGTGAAATACCACGACCTCACAGAAGGCAGGCGTGAAGTAGAAGTGTTCTGCACTTCGTCTGAGGAGTGATGTGCCGGAGGCCCAGTTCTAGTCCTCTTCCCCTACCCACCCTTTTCTTATAAGAAAGGGATGGTAAGGGGGAGGGGATTTGGTGTCGGGGGTATTGATAGGAAAATGAAATACCATTTATCTGTCATCTGCAACTCGCGAATGCTTGACGCAGATACCTATGAGTAGCGGTCACTTAGTTGACCGCTTGTTCGTTTACCGCTTGCTTGTATAAAAAAATAAGAAACTTTGGATATATGACAATAATAGTAAACTGTGGTACATTATTCACACGTGGCCATCTGATCTCAAACTAAGCAGAACTTGTACTTGGGAAATTAGACTTTTCCTTTGTAAATACATACTTATATAGAGAATTACACCCAGATTCATGTAGGTAGGTTGTTTTAAATTGTCATATTTTTGCCCAAGGAATCTTTGAACTTTCGTTGTATATGTACATAAGTTATTTTTGGGCAGCTGCATATTTTTTTCTGCAAATATGCTAAATAATATTTTGAGATTAATTACACTCACAAGTAACTTTTTCTGAGTCAATTTTCGTTTAGGGCAGGATTTGGCTGGGTCTCCAGGGTTTTTCATTACAAGTAATGATTCGATTTAAAATACCTTCATTATTGTGTCGGTTGAGCAAATTAATACAGCAGTCGACGCGTGTTTGCAAGTTCGATTCACTCCATTCATGAGGTACCCATCGTACTCGTAAATATACCGATATTTCATGTTTTCCATTGTGAGGCAATAAGCGACGCACAAGAAAAAATAATGAGGAAAAAACAAATGAATGACTGTTTTCAAAACTCAAATGTACCAGCTA
>DWLR01004208.1:0-12410 GCA_018246295.1 Papilio alexanor hazarajatica
GACAGGATATTTTCGAGAATTATAAGTAAAATAAACATGATGGTACTATTTACCTGGTGCACATTTGGTTAAAACAGTAAAAAAGACCCATGACCCAAACTCGTAAGTATAATTAGGGCAAGAGACATAATTGAGAAGCAGAGAGAATGGATTTCCATCGGGCATTGGAATACGTCTCACTTTGGTTCCCGGAGGACGAAGATTTTTTAACAGCAAGTGAATGCTTAAATTACCCAATTCACATAACTGGAATAAAAACATGTTTTTAGTACAACATTGTAAAGGCAACAAGAATAAAAAATATGAATGAACTTTGATAAGTCTAAGGTCATAAGTAAAACAAACTGTATTGGAATTATTCATGTGCAATTCAATGATAATCATTATGTTAACAAAATAGATTCGTGGAAACAAAAAACTTTAATTCAAATTTATTTTACCAACTTAACCATTTTAGTGCTAAGCAATTTTTGCAAAAATGCACGAAAATTGCAGTACACATTTTGATTTCTTTAAAGGAAAAAATAATGTTGTCAAATACGTGACATGGCTACTTTCTTAAAATGATATATAAAAACGGTAAAAGTTATTTTAAAATGTATAAGAATGCACTCTCGTCACAAATTATGCGTGAGGTTAGTTTACTTTCACTCCCACGGAGCACCAAAAACACACAAACTCGCAGCGCAAAAGCGCTGCGTCGCGGTTTTCGAGACAAACGATCGCAGCGCTTTTGCGCCGCATAGCAGTGGAATGGTTAAATTGTGTATTATATATTTTCTACTCTTTTAAAGTTTCTCAAATCCACAAACGACTTTAATAAAGTTACCCCAAATAATCTAAAGTTCATCATAGATGACATAATCATAGAAATTACTACATTTTATTGGTAAAAAATATATAAGAAGTCATATTGATATCTGCAACAGAAAAAATATGTTTCTTAAGCCACCAAATCAACATTTTTTATAATAAACAATCGAAAATTGTTACCTTTACAACTGGTATTAATTTTTTAAGTTTTGGTATGTGAGACATCTGCTTAAATGTTTACTTATGTTAAGTGATTACTTAAGGATTACAGTATTGGTTAATACTTTGAACAGTTCAAAGAACTATAACATAAGATACTTACAACAAATCCAGCAAGACCCACATACACACAAACATTGCAAGGTGCAGTGAAGAGTGGATGATTAACATGGTAGGCAATGTAGAGGGCAAACAGCCAATAATATGTGCAATTCTTGAACAAGTTGCGAATCGGCATGGTGCCATGTGAGAAACGGTGCACAAAGACAGTCTCAAACAGTCTTTTAGCATAATGGAAAGTCCAGCACACGGCTGCTATACTGAAATGATAACATTAAATATTTTTATAGTATATTATATATTATATAGCAGTATAAAGTAACTATAACATACTTATGTTCAAACACCAAAACCGAGTGAATTGAAAAACATTCAAAATAAAGATGTATTTGTTAAATAATGGTTAAGTGGGGAACAGTGTAATATCAAGGTTGACTAGTCTTTTCTAATTTCTCTACTACACATGTTTTGTCAATCTAATGTACTGACATCTCTAACTGTTGTCATTGCACATCAAATCCTTGGGTGCACAGAAGAATGCTTGAATATATGTTTAATGTTATGATAAATGTTTATATGTAAATATTTTGAAAAATTTGGGTAGTGAAGTTTTGTTTTTATTGGAAAAAATAATTTGTGGTAATTAAATACATTTTCCCTTTATTCTTCTATTAGTTGCTGTTTAAATAATAAAAAAGGTTAATTCAATTTATAATCAATACAACTGTAACAATTTTTTATTGAAGAGTGTGGGATACAGTGTAACATTTAGTGTGTTCTTTGTTCACCTTTTTTCTAGATATGTTACATCGAAAATGGTTTAGAATCAGAAAGGATGGAAAGGGAAAGAGGATTTGACTGACAAGGGGATGGATAGGCAAGGGAAATGTCCATTTTCTGTCTATCCCCTCTTCTGTCTATTAAAGGTATGCAACAGATCTGCAACTTGCATGTGCTTGTTGCAGATGCCTTTGGGTAGCAGTCACTTAGGTAATCGCTTGCTCATTTGCCACCTTCCGGTAACGCATCTGCGGCTCCTCTGGTGCGGATGTTCATGGGCGACGGTGATCACTCTTTTGGGCGACTCGTTGCTAATTTGCCCCTTCTTCTATATAAAAAAAAAACAAAGACCCAAATTGGCCTACACTAGGATAAGCTTGTTTCCAAAGAATAATTTTGTGACATTTTAATGGTTAAGAAAAGTAATATTTTCATAAGACTATTTTTTTCAAAAAATATATTTTTTAACATAATTGGTTAAGGCTTTTCATATTTTATATTGTTTCATGAATGTTTAGTGTAGTCTACAATGTAGTTAAAGTTAGCAGGAAAGGGTCATGCTTTTTACATAAAGCAGTGGATTAAGAGATAATAGTACAAAAGTTATTAAACAGTACATACTTAGCAACAGTTCCCGGTGATGATGTTTGTTCCCCATACAAGATCCAGGGTCTTTGATAAACCCAAAGATAAACAAACAATGGACCGGCATATTCAGCTAAAAATACATTTTTATATGATACTTGTGGCCCAAGATCTGAGACATAGAGCTTAGAGCCATCTTGAATGTTCAGAGATTTTAGAGTAGTTTCATCTTTTAATGACTTTCCTTTAGCTTCTTGTTTAATGGCCTGTCTTTCAGGATAAAGGGATTTCTTAAGGTTTTGCCCAATTTTTTCTTTGACATTTTTAATAGTGGCATCGTCACTTAACGTAATTTTGCCGAGAGACTTTGACCCCACAGTAGTCAATATCTCGATCTGAAAATTGTCGTTATTTAATTTTTAAAACCTTTCATTTTTGTAGTTTGACATACAAAATACAAATCTTACCTCCATCTTCGTTTTAAAACTTCTAAATGTCTATTGTGCAACTAATACGGCTTTAATTACGTTTTTTAGCTCATTTATAGAATAAGCACGACGTAAACGATCGAAGACTACTGAGATTGTGAATAAATGAATAATTTAAACGGGTAAATTATTCCGGCTAGACTTTGAACACAACAACCTTCATCTTTTTGACATTTAATGATTTTCATGACACGTATAATCAGCGCAGATTAAATTTACAGCACAGATATTTTTAAAATAATCGTTATCACTTTAATTTTTCAATTAGCTTTAAAAATAAAGTAGGCTGAAAATATTTTTAAGAACAAACATAAATTGGTTATAGCCAGTTGCATCAGTTCACGCTTTCTGATGTAAGTTCTGGTTGATAATCCCCCCGACCGGTTTCTCTTAGTGCTTAATAGACGTGGACTGGTCACCCACGGGGACCAACCAACAGGAACTCAGAGCCGGTGGTCCAGGGCCACCCGAGGTGGACTCGAATGACTCGACCTTAGAGGCGTGCTAGTGGTCTGCGGAAACTCGGAGAAGTCGAGGTGGAATTGCAGAGGAAAAAGAGTATTGGTATTGCGCAACTTTCCCTATCTTCCGCGACCAAGCGGGGTCGTACCACAGATGCGAAGGCGGTGGAGCTGCAAGTGGAAGAGAAGATGGTTTGCCCGCATTTGGTTAAGCCTGCCCCCTATAATCATTTTGCGGTCTGTGGCGCGATCGAAGACCAAATCCGCCAATGGAAGCTGTTAAAGCAACTTGTTTTTCTGGCCCCTTTAAAACAAAATTGTCTTTCCGTCTGTCTGTTTACTGTTACTGTTTACTGATTTTAATGAAAAATGGTATATGGCAAGAAAACTTGATTGTGCAAAATTTAAGCTATTAAAAAATCTGCCTGCCTGTCTGGTATATCACGATATAAATTAAGAACGGTTTGACCGATCCTAATGAAAATTGGTATATAGCAAGGACGCGTGATTGCGCAAACAATGAGTAAAAACGCGAAACGAGAAAACTTATGTTCCTTCTTTCCTACTTATTTGCATGATGGAGTTCCGATGAATAGTTTTTAAACTAAGGATAAGTATTTTGTTATGATTATGTAACTTTGTAATAATTAAAATAAATAATATTAAAATAATTTTAATGTAATTTTGAATAAAATGTTGTCACTTGAACAAGATGATGTTACATTACGTTTTGAAGTTTTGACATATTTTTAAAGGAACGCAGTAATTGAGAATGTTTTGTTGGTAGTCTCTTTGTCAATTTGTTCTAACTTTCTTTCACATTGTTTTTGCGTTGTGTTAGTGTGCTGTGTTCTGTTACATTTCTTGTATGTGTGTAACAGTTGTTATTCCATCTATGCTGTGTATCTGTCACATTTAGTCTACAATACTATACATTTGTATATGTGTAGTGATTAAATGGCGATTCGTGGTTACATTGGTATTTCATAAAAATATTGCTTTGCACAAATCTCTTTGCAAAAAGTAGTGTTGATACATATAAAATACAAAAATGCGTTCTGTCGTAGAAATAGGGGCTAGTGTCCCTGCGTTCTTGGGAAAATTATGGAAATTGGTTAATGATTCAGAGACGAATCATTTGATTTCATGGAGCCCTGTAAGTGTTTTAGTTTACGGTAACAGTGATATTTGATGTCACTATCAAATAACATATATGATGAAATGTGATGTAATGAACTATTTGAGTGGAAAATAACCATAACACAACCTAAAAATTATATGCATATTTAAGACGCAGCTGATTGTCTGCTGCGAAACTTGATAAATAAATAGTTACATGTCACGTTTTCTACCACGCAGCTTCTCGGGCGAACATTTTTTAAAGTTAAAGTACTTCTAACACTTGGAAAAATTTCCATTTTGACATTGATATAAAGTAATCTTAAATAATACATCTTATTGTATTATATTACATTATGATCACTTCAACTTACACAATTTACTTACAAAAGTAAATTAGTGTAAGTAGTATTGTTCATAATTATTATCAATTGTTTGTCTAATAATTAATATTTAAAATTACTTTTTACTTTTTTTTTCAAGCAAAAGTACAATTTTACTATAAGGAACTGAATAATTGAAACATCAGGCTCGTATCAAAGATACCACCAGATATAGTGATATTAATATTTATTATATTATTATAAAGTTATGTGTAACATTCTAAAGATAAGTTAAACTTTTTTTAAGGGTGGTAAAACATTTGTTATCAAAAATCAAGCTGATTTTGCTAGAGAGCTGCTACCATTGTATTACAAGCACAACAATATGGCTAGTTTTATTAGGCAGTTAAATATGTATGGCTTCCATAAGATAACATCTGTTGAAAATGGTGGATTAAGATATGAAAAGGATGAAATAGAATTTTCTCATCCATGTTTCATGAGAGGTCATGCTTATTTGCTGGAACATATCAAGAGGAAGATTGCAAATCCCAAGTCAATTATTGCTAGTAATGAAAGCGGCGAAAAGGTTCTGCTCAAGCCAGAACTTATGAATAAAGTGTTAGCAGATGTAAAACAAATGAAAGGAAAACAAGAAAGCCTTGATGCTAAATTCAGTGCAATGAAACAAGAAAATGAAGCTCTTTGGAGAGAAGTTGCAATTCTGAGGCAAAAGCATATCAAGCAACAACAAATTGTTAATAATGTAAGTTATTTAACATTATTATGTATTTTTTTTAAATATTTATTTATTAATTATTTTAGTACAACCACAACAAATACATATCACATTTACAATGTATTTATAAGCATAGAATATTAGTTTTATATACATGTAAACTGTTTTGTACATATCACTTATAAATTATTAAATAGGTAATTTAAATTTATAGTTCATAGTTACATTGACAAAGGTTCAAACTATTCTTTAAGTTTATAATAATTTAATTTTATAAATATTATCAGGTTAATGTTATAAAATTATTTCAGCTTATACAATTCCTAATGTCGTTAGTACAACCAACTAGGGCCACAAATGCTAGTGGAAATAATGTTGGTGTGAAGAGGCCATTCCAATTGATGATCAACAATGCAGCACATGTTTCTACAAGCGATGGCTCTTACTCAAGTAGAGCCAAAAATTTAAAACTAGATAAGGATGTTCCTTTAGAAGAAATCAATGAAGATAACTTGGTTAGTTATTATGTTATACTTTGCTGAAAATTTAAATAGATTTTCTTTATACAAATATTCATTATTTTTTATTTATTTATGTAGGAAGATGGGCCGACAATACATGAATTAGCACATGATGATGTATTACATAATGATGCCTCTCAAGATTCTTTAGACCCTACCAACTTTGTGACAGTTGATATAAGTTCCAATCCTGTAATGTTTGTGGGTGACAATACAGCTGATCCTTCATCTGCAATACAGTATCATGTTACAATGGCAGATGGTGATGAAGGGGAGACAGGTAAAACTTTTGTATAATAAATAAATAAAGAATATTTATTGTACACTAACAATTGTAAGCATGATAAAAACATTTGAGTTTTAATTTTTAGAGTACAATTCTAATAGTGATTGATAGGAGATTTTTATCAAAGGTAAATGGTTAACTAATTGATTTCTTAAATGCTATCACTGCATGTGATTTGATACAGGATTGACAGATTTAAGGTGGTTGGTAGAATCAATAATCTATTGTGATATTGCAATTATTTTTAGGACACTTAGATTAAACATGTATAACATTAGATCTATCTAAAGTATATCTGAAATTGCTTCGATAGTAGATCTTACTTTGCCTGCATTGTATTAAATAAATTTCATATCATCATTATTCGGTCTTGTAGATTGGAAAATGACATATCCTGCAAATAGCAAGAAGAGTGTGAAAACAACTAAAGTAGTGACAAATCCTGTACCTGTGGTAACATCACCCTCACCTATGATGTTATCACCTTCACCTATGACACCTTCGCCTACATCTCCCATACCTCAGAATATTCTTGAACAACCAATTAATATTGTTACCATGACAAAACCTGGTACCTCGAAACCAAAGGAAAAGGGACGTTCCAAAAACAAAAATGTTACGTCAAGTGGTAAACATCTCCTTTCTAGTAATTACAGTACAATAAATAATTCAGCAGACTTCAAACTGCCAGCTGAAATTTTCGCAAGTGATGATTCAATTAGCGATGCAGGTGTGACACCAACTGATGATTTTGCAATGAGGAATATAATCAACGATGCAGCTCAAACAGAGCCAGCGGTTTCCAAAGATAAAATGCTTGGAGGGGGGAATATTAAAGTTGAAAAATCATTGGAAAATACGAAGCCATCAAAAAAAACCAAGAAAACAAAGAACAATGAATCTTCCGATTTGAATTTGACGGACATAAAGACTGAATTACAGGACTATTTTGATTGGAACAACATGACACTTGCTACAGTGAACAACAATACGAATGTTAATAGGTTCCAGTCAGTGTGAGTATTTAGTATAACCAGTTACACCCTTTTATACCCATTTTTTATGAACAAAAATAATTACTATTCTTTTAAACATACCAAGTGCAGATCTGATTTAAAAATCCGCTCCAGTCGTTTATTACTGTTTCAATATTTATGTGTAATTTCAATATTCAGGTATAGAAGAGATAACATCGCCAAAAATCAAGATGAATTTTCTTCCCACTTTGGATCCAATACAAACAAGTATGTGATATAAATGTCAAATATTGCAAATAGTTGCTATTGAAGCAAATATAACAACTGTGTAATTAATGTGTAGGGGCTTATATTGCTCTTAATTTAGTAGAAGATACATACCCAGCATTTTTGCATACCCAAAACCATTTAGTTTAGGGCAAACATGGTGTTTTTAATAAATTATTACAAATATTGAATTGTGGCCCGTGGAATGGTCATAATCATAATGTAATATTGATGCACATATTATTATAAATTCTAACTTCTTTGGACGATATTTTGATTTCTAAATGCAACATTTATTTAAATATATAGTTTGATATCTATGTTATAAATAACTATAATACATAAGAAAAATTGTAATCACATTTATTATATTTTATACTTTTTTTTCATTATTCTCACATAGAAATTTCACATTAATACAGACAATATTTCCAGGAATGACATAGATGATCATTTGGATACAATGCAAACTGATTTGGATTCGTTAAGAGAACTACTACGAAGTGATAGTTATTCCTTGGATACAAACACACTCTTAGGGGTATGTAGAATGTTAAATTTTCTTTGAAAGCATTGCAATCTAAAAATCTATTCATCATATTAATATAATTTATTTTTCTTTTAACCACTTTTCTATTTTAATATGTAGCAAAACATTATCCCAATGTAAATAACGTAAAAAACACATGGAGAGTATTTCGCGCCCTATTTTGAATTTATTGTACGCGTTAGTGTGTGTAAGCCGTCATTTACGCACACTACCGCGCCGCTGCATAACGACACAGCTAGCTGGTGGCGTGCGGTTGGTAGCACTGCCGAGTCACGTTGCATCCAACGTGTTGGGAGCGCGTGTAAGGCCTTGTGCTTTTACTGTCACATTTATACAGCCGACTCGGCTACGTAATGCCGGTTTATATTATAAAAATTATCGATGATAACGATTTCATTTCACGCCCGTAGCCGCGTTATGAATTCGTATACTGATGATATGATAAAGAAACACTATTGACACCATTTTCTATGTTAGGAGCCTATATGTAAATATTTATTATAAGTACTTATGTTACATTATAACTTCTGTATTGTCCATAGAATGCTGACGCAGGCGTAGAACCTGCGATGTCTCTCGTCATTCCTTTCCATCAGCACACCATGAATGACTATGTAATTTCTTGAAATAAATGCAACTTATTTAAATTTATTAGTAAAAAAAACATTACTGATGTTATTGATTTTAGTAGTATTTTATCTTGAACTGTTTGTGCATATTGCATATGACATTAAAAAAATTGCACTTACAGTAGACAAAATATTTACTTTAAGAAAGATATAAATATTTAGATAAAAGAAAATTTAATTAGCACCTCCTTCATTGGAGAAGTGAATCAGTGAGTTAAAGTTTAATTTCAAAATAAGGATTTCCGCATTTTCAATTTTATTAAGTCATTATCGAACTTAGAAGGGGTGGGTATTTATAGCAGTCGTTTTTTTAGTACATTTGAAATTTGTCATTAACAGGGAAAAAACTTTAATTTTACTTATGTTTCCAGCTGTTCGGCTCCGAAGATCCTTTCTATGGGCTGTCATTTAATCCGAGCGACGACAGGGAAAAGGCCAACAATAACGGTGAGTTAAAAAAATAATTATCTTATTAAAGCAACACTTCATATAAAAAGGTATAATGTACTTTTATTTAAATAGTATTCTTTTCTAAAATATTCGGTTTTTAATTTGGACACATGAAAAGGCTTAACCATGAAATTGAGCATTTATTGGGTATAGGTTTGTTATAAAGAGAACACTAATAAAAAGAACAATATGAGTGTTATGCAAGTTATATTTTAAATGTATGTTAATTGTAGATACAACAAAACAGTATCCGATGATTGATTATGATTGGCTGATCAGTGGCGGTGATAAGACGCCTGCATAGTGACCTGCAACCTCATTGCAACACATTTGCAGACATCGACATTTGTTAAATTATGGATTGTTTTGGTAATGGGTTAACATAAACCGTAGTCATTCACCGTTGGACTGTGATAGTGTTGAAAGGAGCATCCATATTTTACAATGGATGGATAATTTTGGGACATTATTTGTAACTTTAAGAAGTTTAATTAATGCATAATTTGATACTATTAGTGCGCAATAATACACGTTCCTCGTCCAAGACATCATAGCTGCTTGTAGAGTATTAATAAAAGTTTACATCGTGAAATAATCGAAACGAGACTAACAAACATACAATAGTTTTGTCGCTCGTCGCTCAGTGTAGAAACGAGGGCTTACGCGATTCGTGAGACGTGAGTGGGAGGATGTCGTATCCCCCGCGACTCTAATGTTATTGTGCACGCATAGTAAGCAACAGTGCTAGGTTCTAATCGGTTGGAGGTAAATTAGGTTGTTAATGTTAAATAGTAATATTTTTGATACATTTACAGGCAACATATTTTATTTCTTTGTTGACAGTAAGATTTTTTTTATAATTTTCGTTAAGAAACATCACTGGAGTAAACTCATTATTTATTATTTGCATTTGATATATTATCTACTACTCTTATTTATATTATTTACGTATTAAGATAGAAATTTAACGAATTATGTAAAAATTACATACAGTGTAAAGTCTATATAGCGAAATTGAAGGGATCGGGTATTTTATTATGTTGTAAAGAGTGTATATAAGAGTTTTATATATATATACATATATAAAGGTTTCTTAACATTACTAATCCATTGAAATGTATTTTTTATCAAATGAAGCAAAGAAGAAAGGTGATATATCGAATGTAAGCGGTGAAGAGAATCGCGCCCAGAGCCTGTGTTCTGAGGACGATGGTATTTTCTGATTTTATTCCAGTTGTTTTAATAGTAATGCCTTTAGTTTGAGTTTTTATTCTATCAGCGTAGTGTTTTAATTTAGTTTAAGTGTAATTGTGCATGTAATTGACATATTTGCCTTGTTATTATTATATTTTGTATTATGTGTATTATTTTTATGTGGCTTTCTCATTAAAAACTGTCGATGGACATATATTCAATATTAAAATCCCCTTTTGGACCTCTTAGTCGCTGTCTACACCGATCATGTAATTGGGTATAGATGGAAACAAAGAGTCTTGTCACAAAGCAGTATATGCGAGTCTCCATAGACTTGTGACTATGTGCAAATGCTTGAGTGTAATATATGTGGGACTGTATTAAAATACTTTTGTTTACTTTTGCAAATCACTTCACAAAATAGTGGTTAGTTTTTAATAGTTCTTATATTGACTTTTTTAATATTAAAAAAAATCTTGTAGAATTATGAAGTGTTACTAATTTGAAAGCGACATAACTAACATTAAAATAGAAGCAATAATGCTTGTCTTAGTAATTAAAGTGGATGTAATGGGTACATCGTAATTTTAACTGTTAAATAAGTAGCTTACTGTAATGTGTTGTATGAAGATGCATGTAGCTCGTTATTTTTTATAATTATGATCGAACACAATAGGTATTACTTTACAAAAAAAATTGCCTTCTAAAGGTTGGTTTGCTTCCTTCTTCATACGGAAACCGACTGCGTTGTCATCACGATAGTTTGTAAACAATTATAGTGGATAAAGTAACTACACATATTCATTTTATATTCTAAGATCACGATTGAAAATATTATTATAATTTTATATGATCATGGTCAAAAGTTTGTTTTGTGGCTGCAAGCCAAGTATTCTCTGTCTTAATGTGTTGAAAAAGTTAAACATTTGTAAGTTTTGTAATATCACAGAGACCGTAAAAATGTGTCCTAAGGTAAGCTTGGCAGGCTTTTCATCTAAAGGATAGCGTATATCTTTTAAATGCGTATAATATATTGCAAAAAAAATGGTGCTAAACATAGTATATTATTACAAAATTATAAGTCGTTCAGTTGTCATTTTATCGTTTGCTTGCATGAAATTTCAAGATAAAATTGATTTTCTGCGTATCTAGTAATATTGTTATCATTATGTATATATTTTTGAAAAAGGCTGGGATGCACGTTTTGCTATTTGAGATGTAGAATATATGTATTTTGCTGTTGTTAAGAGATATGTGGGCCTCTGTATGTTAGTAAGATGCTTACACATGACCCATTCTAATATTTAAAATAACTTTTAATACATTACGGTCGACTAAATATTGTTTAATATGATTAACTTACGTTGTTTTTTGGGAAACTTTCAGCTGAAGGGTATCAGCTAATCTCGTATACAGGGAATATTCCGTATTTTGAAGATATAAATCTTCCCGAATTGGAGGGAGACAGCTCCCAGGAGGCTCCGCTGCCCGTGGCGCCGAGTCCCAGTAGTTCCACGCTCAACACCCCACGCGTGGAGTTAAAACACACGCCAAGGCCATGAGGAATTGTAAAGAAACACCGCAGGAAAAAGCGCCAGTGATAATTTACGAACAGTATCCATAAGTGTAAACTCGAAAGTGATGTTTTTTTCTACGATATACGTGTTGTGTTTTGTTTGTACGGTAATCTATATTAATATTGTATTAACATAGATATTTAGCCAACAGCTATTCAAATATCAAACAATAAACCAAAATGAACACACATATTAACTGCTGCCAGCATGATCATTTTTTATTTTTTTTACTTAAAGATGACGAACCTTTTTTGTACGTACTTACGTAACAAGCGAAGATTCCTACCTTCCTATATCGATCATTACTACAAGTTTGATGTGCCCGTCTTCGTGAGTCAAAACAGCTATAGTGTTCGTGTACGATATGAGACA